>JAJOOS010005622.1:0-52942 GCA_029582725.1 Solanum chiquidenum
CCAATTTTTGGCAGTCCCATTTTATTGACTTTAACAAGGCTATGGCCTATGGTTTTGTCAATTTACAGTTATTAATTGACTAGATACAAGTTCCGTGTTCAATATATATTATTTTATTATTTCAATTTATGTGATATTATGAAACTTGAGAAGTTATTTTAAATTTTTGTATGATTTTAAAAATATTTAAAGTTATTGGTACTTTTTTATATAATTTTAAAATTAAGTTGTTAGTACTATTTTACATAATTTTAAAAATAATTTATTGTACTTTCTTTGTTTTAATTTATGTGGCATATATAGAATTTTAAAATTAACCACTTTTTTTAGAAGTATGTCTTTTACATATATTAAGTTGTAAATTATTGTAATTTATAGTACTTTTTAACGTAATATTCAAATAATATATATGTTACTTTTCATGTCTCAATTTATGCGGCATTGATAGATTTTTTTAGAGTTAGTTGATTTTTTTTAAAAAAAATTAACTAAGGTAATTTAAAATATTTTTTACGTCATTTTCAAACAGTATATATTTATCGTCTAACTCATTTTATGTGGTATCAATAGAATTTTGAGAGTCAATTGAATTTTTTCATATAACTTTTTAATATTTAAATTATTAATTATTATGATTTATAGTATTATTTACGTAAAAAGACATAAGTTTTCAATATTCGATATTTTTTTCACTCTAAACACAATTGTTTTTGTCTGTGAAAATGTAGTAACAAATAAAGTAAGGACAAATTACTTAACTACACTCCTTTACTTACCTTAATATCCATCTATCCCTACTTATTTCAAAAATTTCAAAAATCCCTTATTTCCCCCAATTAATAAAATCTGTAAGATACATAAAGATTTTCCGTGCACAACGCTATGTATTCCGTGCACAACGCTATGTATCAAACCTTATGTATCATGTGTACAACGCAACAACTATTATCTGGAATGTATCAAACCTTATGTATTCCGTGCACAACGCTACGTATCAAACCTTATGTATCACGTGCACAACGCAACAACTATTAACTAGAATGTATCAAATCTTATGTATCCCGTGCACAACGCTATATATCCCGCAAATAATATTTTTAAGGGATTTTTAATAAATAAAAAACTAGAAGGGATAAGATGTTATTTAGTACTTATAATATGTGGTTCCTATAATTTATACATAAAGTAATGTGTTTTAAAGGGGACCCATATGTATTAACTACTCTATTAGTAGTAGAGGGAAAGAGGAAGAAAAAAAATGGCTACCTGCTTGGAAAATTGGGCCCATTTTTGCGGCTGAGGATGAAAAATGGAATGGTTTTATTGTTCGGTAGAAAGTACCACGGGCTCAATATATATTACTCCCTCAGTCCCAATTTCTATGACATATTTTGGATTTTGAAATTCAAATAAGTCTATTTTTGACCGTAAATTTTTCATATATCTTTTAAATATTTTGAATTATCAATTATTGTGACTTATAGTACTTTTTATGTAGTTTATAAATATATAAATTTCATTTTAAAAAATTTGAAGATTTCACGAGCAAATTCTCGGTCAAACTCAAACTGTTTGACTCTCGAAAAGCGAAATGTGTCACATAAATTGGGACAGAGGGAGTAGTATTTTTTTAAAAAAATCTAAATCATGGACACAATATATGTAATTCCTTTTTTCAAATTTTGAAAAATCAACCAATATTTTATATGTTTTTTTTGTAAAAAAATATTTAAAGTTATTAGTTTGTTGTGATTTATAATATTTTTTACGTAATTTTTAAATAATATATGTTACTCATGTTCCAATTAACGTGAATAATCGTAAATATTTTAAGTTGTTAATTTGTAAATTCTAGAACTTTTAACGTCATTTTCAAATAATATAGGTGACTTCTTCTATTCCAATTAGTGAACCAAATTTCTTATATGATTTACAAATATTTTCAATTGTTAATTATTGTGATTTATAATATCTCTTACGTAATTTTTAATAATATATATTATTACACCTGTTCAAATTCATGTGATAATAATAAAATTTCAAGAGTCAATTAAATTTATTTATTTTTGTAAAAGTTGTACCTCTAAGATATTTTGTAACAAAAATATAAATGAAGTAATTAAATTTTAAAAAGTTAATTGCCACAAAAGAAACGAAGTGAAAAAAAAATTAAGGAGAAATTGGAGGAACAAATAAAAGAAGGAAATGAGAATAGTTGAAGTGGGTCCATGTGTTAAAAGACAGTTAGGGGACCCACATTTTTCGGCTGAGGTAAAACAAGAAGGGAAATGTTCAATAAATAAGAAAGTGCAACAACAAAGCAGTTAAGTACAATAATATTTTACGTAACATTTAGTACATTACTATATTGCCCCTAGCTAGAGAAGCAGGTATGTCGACGAACAGCTGCTTCCCTAGCCTCTTTATATATTACTAGATAGGTGGTGCCCGTGCCAGCACAGGCCCACCAGTAATAACTGATGTAATGGTTATAGATACGTGAAATGAATGTAAAGGAACAAAGATAAAGGAAAATGACCTATAGTGTTTGGATGGATTGTGCACATAGTAGGAAAGTTATGATTAGGAAAAATTATATGGGGCAAGATGTGGGAAACGAGGTTGAGATAGTTCGGATATGTGAAGATGAGGTGTGAGGATACATCAGTAAAAAAGTGAGAGACGTTTGGTGTAGCAAGAGTTAGGAGATGTAGAAATAGGTAGAGTTTTTTTTGGAAAAGATAATTAAACAGAACATAACATAACTTAAGCAGACTAAAAATATGACCTTAAATAAAAAGATTTAAAGGACAAAAATTAGGATGAAGGGTTAATTATATGGGAGAGGTAGGGGCTAGACCCCACCTCACCTCTTCTCCTTCTAATAGTATTATTTAGGTACACATTATTTTTGTATACTCTTTAACGTGTGTTACTTTATGTTGCTTCAGTTTTTTTTTTTTTAACTTGCTATTTTATGTGAAAATTTATCTTTGTGAGATCGTCAATATTGTATCGAGGGTGTCTTTAGAGTATACCAAATCAGTATAGCTATCCTTCTTCTGACACAACAACGCAATCATATTTTCTTAAAAATCCCTAGTTGGATATCTTTATTTTGATTTGAGAATTTATGATCAAAAACAATTTTATCTAGCTTATAAAATAGAAATAACGATATATCATATCGATTTCCACACTCCACTTATAAGATTATCTTCAAACGATTTTCTAACAGTGTAATCGTGGTCCAAGGTGCTATATCTTCAAATGGACTGAAAGTAAAAATTGATAACCAAGGTGCTATATCTTCAAATGGACTGAGAGTAAAAATTGATCATTATCAATTTAATAATATATATTCGTTTGAAAAAACCTAAAAAGTTAAAAGTGAACTCAAGCAATTGAATAGTTCTTCTACTTTGGCAACATGTAGTTCAGAAATTCCACAAAGGAGAATCAGGACATGATAAAAGTCCATTTTGCATCCCTTTCAATTTTACATATTGAGTAATAAAAATAGATAAAAATATTCTCATCACATAAAAGACATGTTTTAAAATCTTTAACATGTTCTCGAGATTTCGATAGAAATTACTTAAAGTCTTAGAAAAGAATCCACGGCTACACTCAATTTTTCCCCAACTTCGTTGTTCCTCTGCGCGTCCAAATTATAACGCGCAATTATGGCTGACAACAAAGTAGTCGGTATTAAGTAAATTGCTTAGTGTTTCCAATGTAGACTGACTTCTTCTTTTTTGACAGAAAATGAGGAGAAAGCTAATACCTAATTAAAATATGAACGTAAAAGTTGAATTTGGGTACTTGTAGGAATTTCAGTTTGATGGGCTAAAAATGTGGAAACAATCATATATACTTTATGAATAAGTTTTGACCTTTGTATGTACGTAGTACTTGGAAACTTGTATTTCACTTCCTTAAAGTAGCTTAGAAATAAAAAGGTAATTGAGAATAAAAGAGAACAAAATGTTCTTTGATAATTCACGTCACGCAAGTGGTAACATTATATTCCCTATCACTTAATTATTATTTTTATGACGGTAGTATCCAAACCAGTTTGCACTCACCTCAACTAATTCCCCTGCTATCTCCCACCGTAGCTCTCCCTATCAAAGCTTGGGCAAATGGGAATTGGAATATGAACTTGAGACCCCATGTCTCTCCACTACTTCATTGACAACAAGTTCATACCCTTGATTACGAGACTTACTAGCTACTTAGGTGACTTGCAAGAACTAGAAATTTAAAAGGAAAAAACCCAAGACCCAGAAGTTAAACACAACAGTAGATCGATGCCCCTGATCAGATAGATATGCCAAGACAAGAAGCGAGATAGAAAAGAACCAAACATTCATGGAGAAGCTATGACATTTGGTGATTGGCGTTATGGCATAGGAATTAGGAGATTCCCAGTTTCAGTAATTGGACCCTATGTTGCTCGGACTCTCCAAATTATTGTTGGAGCCTATTGTTGAATCCAGAAGTTGCTCCAAAGCCATAGCAGCAAATGTTAATCCATTTTGAACATATTTGAGAGACATTGAAATAAGTCTTCAGGAAAACCAGATAATCAGTGTAGTATGAATAACCACTTTACCATGATCAGTTTAGATAAATCATCTTATAAGTTCAGTGTGAAAATAAGAGGTCCCTGTCAAATGAGAACATATAGATGCCTGGATGGTTTTATCTTGGCTTAGTGTATGAAGTAGAAACTGGCAAAAACATCAAATAATCAACCGAAAACTCATACTTCTGGACAATAATCAATCCCAAACTCATTCAATGATAATCTTCTAGTGTACATATGCGTGTACTCACAAAGACATCTGATAGTGGCAATGCTAAGAATTCTTGATTAATAGATTGGTAGCAGCATAGAAACCAGATAAATAGAAAGCTTCGTATAATGTTCCATGCAGATGCAAGTAACAAAGCAAAAGCAGCTGGAATATATAGCAGGGGAAATGATGAAAGACATAATCTTACAAGATTCATACTCTTAACGAGAGTAGACCAACAGGAATGGAGAGTTTGATATGCAATCCTCAAAAAGGCTAGAGCAGCGTAAAGGAACAAAGACATAAATTAATAAGTTGAATGCAGAGATCGCTTTACAAAACAAAAAAATCTTTCATAAGAACCTAGGCGACTTGCTTTAAACCGGCACCTTCCCTTTTTTAGCATGAAAAGAGACCAGCCAGCTTGATATACAATTCTCAAAAAGCATTTTACACAGTAAACTGCAAGAATGGAAGTGCACCACAGCACCAGTACAACTAATTAGAACGCTTGGCTAATGCAACCATACAGAAGACCAGACACCAAATCTATAACAGCCTTTATTTCATCTTTACTTTGTCAATGACTCAAGGGACGACTGAAACCCTGAAACAATCAGCCTTTCCTATCGCAGGAATAACATTACACCAAGATTGTGCAAAACAGACAAGTTTCGTTCAGTTGATCAGGTAAAGGGGTGAAAGACAGCTCATTTGAAACTATTGAACGTGAACTATGATCAATGAACTACACCTGATCCAAACTGTTTTAAGTTTATACAATTTTTTTGTATCCATTCAGCTCTATTAGGCGCATTACATTCCAATATTTGAAGCAACAATGCCAATAGAAAATAAGACACTTCACTGCATTCAAATTAATGGATGAACCATATAAAAACAGCAATTCCAACAATTTGAAGAACAAAGACTCAATTTTTATACTTCCATTTCAAATAATAGACTGAGTTCACAACTGAAACCATCAAAATACAAACACAAAATACACAAAACCCCTAATTCTCCAACAATTTCCTCATTTACGAAACGAACTAAGGGAATTACAAACACACAATAAATCTACTTCTTCTTAGTAGGTTTCTTCTTCTTAGGAGGAAGCACAATCTCTCCTTTGAGAGTTGGAATTTGCATAATCTGTGTTAACCCACTAAACTTCTTCCTGAATTTCTCTACCTGGTCAGCATCAAGAAGTAGCTGTGAACGACTACCTTGATAAAAAGGATGATTACCTGACCAAACATCCACTGTGTACTCATTCTTTGTTCCCCCTGTTGTCATCACATGCTCTCCATTACAGTAAACCTTAGCGTCATCGTAGAATTGCGGGTGTATATCCTTCTTCCTGCAGCTCCATCGCATTTGATTGCTCCCAATTCCCATCTGTAAATTTCAATTTTCAACAATCATATACTATCAAATACAAAAAAAAAAGAAAAAGTTATGGGTATGGAGAGTTAGGGGGTTACCTTCTTGAGGGAGAATGCAGGAGGAGCGACATTTTTTTGAAGGAAAGTGTTGGAGAGAGTGAGCGCCATTGTTGGTATTTTTCCAGAAGAAGAATGAGAGATGGAGAAAAGAGGAACGGGTTGAAGATTAGATTGCTTATCTGAGGATATTGGGCTGGTTAATGTAATGGGCTGTATATTTGATTGGGCTAGTTGGGCTCTAGTTTTGTTTGATTTTACTTTTGGGCTATTACTTGAAGCCCAAGGAGTAGGCAAGGCCCATTTATGCAAATACTCTTTCAAAGATGGATTAAACTCGTTGGGGTTGTTTGGTTTGAAAAGAAATTATGTTAGGAATTGTTATTATCGATCGGATACATCACTTTACGCGATGTACCGGGATGTACACAATATAAAAGAATGTTGATGGATGTATCCAAAATTGGGACACGATGTATCTGGACGTTTTGGGATTTGTATTCAGATTCCACCAAATTTAAAGGGTTTTTGTGATTTGAAAAAGAGTAAATATAGAATGTAATTAGCTCTTAACACTATGAAATTTGTGTAAAAATACCTATAATTACTTATTAAATGTTTGGTTTGTTGTATGGAAAATATTGCATTGTTTTAAGCAAAACTTGTTTGTTGTAAAAATATCATCTACCTTAGTAGAGAAAAGGTTTAAGCAATCTCAAAAGTATTTTTGTCATTTTTACTATTTTATCTTTATCTAATTTTGGTACTATTATTCCATCCTTTGGGTACTAATTGTTAATTCTAGTATAATGTGAAGAAACAAGGAATAAAAACAATACTACTCCCTCTGTCCCAATTTATGTGACACATTTCGCTTTTCGAGAGTCAAACAGTTTAAGTTTGATCGAGAATTTACTCATGAAATTTTTAATTTTTTAAAAATGAAATTTATATATTTGTAAACTACACAAAAAGTACTATAAGTCCCAATAATTGATAATACAAAACATTTAAAAGATATAGGAAAAATTTACGGTCAAAGATAGACATGTTTGAATCTCGATATCCGAAATGTGTCACATAAATTGGGATAGAGGGAGTAATAAAATTTTATCTCTAGATTATTTATGTTTGTACTCATATCAAACGACCATTATAGAGTTTGAATTATGACTTTTTTGACCATTGACATTTAACACTATCGGTCTCTCTCTCCTCTTCGAGACGTGTAACACAAATTGGTCAATTTATAAATCAAGTATCCCCTCTTTTCCTATGTATCTAGAGTTTACCAAAGAGTTTTTTTTTTTTTTTTTTTACAAATTATTGAAAGAGTAATTATTCAACCCAGAATGAATATTTATCTTTCATTTTGTGTTTAATGAAAATTACTTATCTTGATCAGAGTCTTCGATAAGAAAAAAGCGTCCAAATAAATAGATGTGAGATCTTTCTAATTCTTGAACTAGCCATTCAATTAAATATTTTTAGGGAAACAATCATGGCTATGCAACCGTACTCCTAAATCTTGAATTAGAACATACAAGACAAAAGATGCAACTACAAAAGATGAGTTATGGGACCATCATATAGAAACTGGAATATTAACTTAGTATAATGTTATGCTTACGGCCATAATCAAAGCCAAGTAATTATGTTGATAGTATAGAAAATGAAAATTATATAATCAGCATAACTTCTTCACTATTGTATAATTTTTCAATCTGCTTTGAAATATTTTAATTTATCAAGAATCAATCGAAAACAAACTCTCTAATTTCATAAAGTAAAAATATATGAAATTACACTAGATACATCGACACTATCGATGTATTTTAAGCCATAATAAATCACTACTAGAATACTTCCCCTGACATACAACATGTCGAGCAGTACATTACAAAAAACATAATCTAACTTCTTACTAACTTAAAATTAATTATAACTTAATTCATCTCATCCATGTCTAACATAAATTAATTCTCTCTAATTTCCATGATTAATCCTTTAATTTCCTTGCTTTGTTCCACTTCTCTATATTCTTCAACCTTGCATACATTTTCCTAATCTTATTAAGCCTTTTAGACTGCAGAATAATAATATCAGAAACAGATGAACTTTCACTTAAAATTATCTCATATCCATCTTTAAATGAATCCATTCCTTCAGCCAAAAGATGCCAGAACAACCCTCCTGCCGCCGCGCCGCCGCCTTTAGCTGATGAAAATATAGATGAATAAACAGTGTTGAAGATTATATCTCTTTGTTGTGGTGTAAAGCCAGGACCTTTAGTTGTTTTGCCAAACTCAGCAAATATAATAGGCTTTTTGAGAATTGTTTGTGAATCTTCAATGTGAACTTTGAGCCAATTGGTTAAGAAATTAAGTTGGGCTTCATCATCTTGGCCTGTCAACCTACATAGAGAATCGCGATGATTTGGTACGACAGAAGTCATTTTTCATAAATAAAGACTAAATAGACATTATGAGTGTCAATTTATAATACTCAAAATATGCTATACTATTACTCTCTCCGTTTCAATTTGATTGTTTGGATTTGGTTTACTTGACGTGGAGTTTAATTAGTTTAAGAAAGTAAAAGAGAATAATTAATTCTTATAGTCTTAAACTAAAGATATGTTGAATGTACGAAAAACTTGTTACATTAAACATGTTATATGGAAAGTTGAAACTAAAAAGTTGTCGAACAAGAAATATTCTTTTTGAAACAGATTAAAAAGTAAGACAAACGAAATAAAGGGTAGTAGTTATTAATGTATTTTTTGCAAAAAATATTTTTCACGAGCAATTGATTTCATAGAAAATGTTTCGATTGGAAAAAATGACTTTTGTCGTATTAAACGCGAAAAGAAAAGTGAGAGGTTTTTAGGTAAGTACCATTGATCAGGATATGAGTGAACAGTGGCAAAATCAATCTCTGGGATTTGATTATTTGCAATGAAATCTGTTCCAACTTGAAAGTTTGGATTCTTCTGAGTATCTGAATTTCCATAAAATCCTTCTAATCCAGCTTCTACTAGGTGATTACTGTCTATGGATTTAGTATATGAAGCCATTTCACTAATCCAACTCTGTAAAACAAGTATAATCATGATTAATTTATTTCATTTAATCGCAAAAATTAGTAAATATAAACATTTCATCCAACAAAAACAGATTTTTGACCAAAGTTGTTGATTCAGTCAAATTCGCAATTAGAACTCTAGCTCCACCCTGTATGTATGTTATGTAATGTGCATTTAGTAAGTTATTGTCATGGTCTCGAACTATATGTATAAAGTTTAAAAAATTTAAAATTTACATTAGATCAACACATTGTCACAAAATATGGTACTTCCTCCGTCCCATTTTATGTTGCACCATTTCCTTTTTGGTCAGTCCCAAAAAGAATGTCACATTTCCTTAAATGGTAAATAATTAAAGGTACAATTCTTCTTTTACCCATGTTGGTCCCACTTAATTTAAAAATAGTACTCCAATATATTTACGAGCAGAGAGAAAAGTGAGTCTACTTTTTAAAGGGCAATTTGATAAACATTTCAAAGTCTTCATTTATTTCTTAAACTCCATGCCCAGTCAAATATTGTCACATAAAATGGAACGGAGGGACTACTAATTATGTGGAATAATGGACACACTACCTAATTTATAATAAATGGCCAAAGTAGGTAGGGACATTGCCCAATCCTACTAAGCTATTCACATGAAAGATAGGATTTTCCACTAAAGTTTACCCAACTTCCAACTCACGCAATGAGAGGCTGAAAATAACTCTGAATTTTGGCATGAAGTTATTTATCTTTATGTGGAAGAACAATACACACATAATAATGGTAAATGTTGAATATTTTTCACAAACGGGAGGTCGATTCAGAATTTTAAATTTGTTACGTTGAATTCATAGCTAGAACTCTAGGTCTATCCATAAACTCATGTATACATCAAACCACTTAAATGTCGGAACGACTATGAAAAATTATTATCTGTCTGTTCAAGTCGATACAAAATTTTTAAAAAAGCAACAACTTTTGAAATTTATGGTTATGAACGTGTCATAGCATTGCCAGAGTTTTTTTTAAAACTCGTAACCATAAACATGTAATAACATTTGTTTAGTTATAAATTCTCAACAAAAATAAAATCCAAATTCAGAAATATGTATCTTTTTTAAACGAACTAAAAAGAAAAGTGGATCAACTGGTCACCATTTATCTCCTTCACCTTATTAACAATTGCCTAACTTTTAGGCAAAAAAAATGAAAAAACATGAGATTAAAAATTGTTAACTTTGTAAGGCAAAAAGAAGAAAGAAATTAAAGTGTTATTACCTGCACAGTACTTCCTGATAGGTCAGAAGAACATCTAGGCTCATTCATAAGCTCCCAAGCCATGATTGTGGGATCATCTTTGTATGCAATTCCACTTATGCTGTTGTTTCTTGTTACAACTGCCTATTTATTATCACAAAAAATAATCACTTTGTTTCAATTTATTTGGCTTGATACGAAGTATCAGGATCAGACTAACTAACGTTCGGTACAAATTATCTTTCAATTTCTTTAATTAATAAAGATTGGAAAATATAATTTTATATTTGTGTAACATACCTTAATATGATTTTTGAAGTAACCTTTGACAACAGAATTTGTGTAGAAATCATCATCTGATGTTAAGGATTGACCTTGAGATTTTGCCCAATTTACATATTGGTTCTTTCCTCCAAAGTCATTATAGTTGTTAACCAAGCTCAAGATTAACTTAATCCCATTTTTCCCAGCTTCATGAATAGCATAATCCAAACCCTTTCAAAAATAAAAAATAAAACAGTATTATTACACCTTAATCCTCATTAAATCTCAATAACACAACATTCCTAAAGCAAAAAATAAAATAAAATAAAAAATCTCAAATAATGTGTTTTTTTCTCATTTGTCTTTTAAAACTTGACAGACAAAATTAAGCCAATAGGGACATTTTGAGCTGTGGGATTAAATTTTGCAGAATAAGTCATTTTCCCCTGTTTTCATGAAAAGGCATCGAACGAATCGCCACATTTATCGAACGCTAAGTCATGTTTTATTGTGAAATTTGAAATGAAAAAAAAAGTGGAAAGTTTTATATCTAAAAATTAAGTTTGGACATGAACACAAATCAAAATTCTCTTTATCATCTTTCAAATTCTTGAAAAAATCTGGAATTCAACTTGACAGAGTCTGAACACAAACATACCCAGCGAAATTTGACAAAGTGGAATCTGACTACAATGGCGGATCTAAGTTTTTAAGGTTATAGATGCTCTGAAAGTGGCGGAGTCAAAAATATATATATAATAAAAAACATGTTAATAGGAGATTCGAACTCAGGCTCAACAACACAAAATAGCTTTTAAGCACCCATTCAAGAGCCAATGGACCAGTCAAATCACTTATATTTCAAAACGAGGTTAATGGGTGTTCGAGCACCCAATGGACTCCATATGGGTTCCCCCTAGATCTGAGGAGGGTAGAGTGTCCACAAACCTTACCACTACATTATAGAGGTAGATATTCTGTTTCCGAAATACCCTCGGCTCAACTGTATCAAATAGATAGAATGCATTGCCCTAAAAAGAAAAGCAATGTAAAATCTACGAGTAAAAACCTGAAACATATTTTCATTGTAGAATCCAGGAGAAAACTGAAGAGGTGAATATCCAGCATCACTAAAAGCCCAAGTTCTACCAACAGTGAGGCCATGGCTAGCAGCATCTTGAAACACAGAAGAAACTTTGAGTCTTTGTGATGGATCAGAGCCAATTAACATTAACCAATAAGCATTAAATCCATTTGCATAAAATGGACTTTCATTTAACATAAAATGTATCCCTTTTGTTTTGATAAAATCATCATTAATCACATTTGCTTTAACATGATGAAATAAGTAGATGAAATAGAAAAAAATCACACATAGTTTCATTTTTTTTCTTAAAAACAGAGGAAAAACTGAAAAAGTACACATGTAAGTTTTAATTAGGTAATACAGTTTATTTATACTAGTCATTCGGAGCCTTGACCAATGGACATTTTTTTTTTAAAGAATTAATACGGCGCCTTGAAATTATTGTTAACTTTTATTTAGACACTCAAATTAAGATTCGGAGAATGTTTTTGGTTCAAAATTTGAAAAAAAATTGTGTAAATAAATTAATCACTTCAAATATGTCTATATTCTTTAACGGTACGTATTAGCCTCAGTAAATCGTGAAACCTTAAGCTTTTTTCAATTGAGATTGATGTGTATGATTAAATAAGATGATATATTTATTGTTGTTAGCTTGACTATCTAAAAGACGTTTAAGAGTACAATTTGAATTTAAAGTTTCTAATTATCATGTGTTTAAAGCTCAACTGAAATAAGTCATAGTTCGAGTGTCTAAATAAAACTTACGAGCAAATTTAAGGGACTGTAGGTATATTAAGCTGTTTTTTTAAATATAACTGGCTTAAGAAAATAAAATAATAATATATAATTAAGAATATTACACTAAACATCTTTATAATAATTACATCCCTTATATTGTGAAAATTCTATATTTACATCATCTATGAGATATATTTATAGCTAACTGTATTTAAAATATCTTTTAAAATTCTTTAACGATGTTATCCTAATTTTCCTAAAAGTATTTAACTTTTTCTATGAGATAATTATGTTTACATAAATGAAACCGTAGAAATTGGGTAAAGGCTATAAAATTTGGACTGAAAAGACCTAGAAAATGTTAAATAACTTGCACGTTACAATTAATCATAAACGTTATGTACAAACTGCAATAATGAATTTTGATTCTTTTTTTTTGGTAAAAAAACGTAATGACTTCCTTTTTCTTCCATCTTATTTATTCACAAAAAAATACATGTAATTTATAGTAAAAAATTATTTTCAATGTACCAAAAAAAAAGTAACCCGTGCCATACAAGGAGCCTTGTGCTCATTAATAATTCATAATGTAACTTCCAAAATTTCTCTATCATATTCATTGAACGCACTAGGCAAAACTTATTCATCGTTGACTTGGATTTTAAAATTTATTGATTTTTATAATAATTATGTTTACAGTTAAATATTTTTAAATATTATATGTTTTTTTAATATAAATACAAATTTTAAATAAAATTTAATAAATTCACGTGAAGTTATATTGTAAAGGCAAGATCCACTTTTGTCCATTGTTTACATCTAACCTAAGTATAATTGAGGTGAAAATGCAAATTAATTAATTTGGTGATAAAAGAGTATATAGAAAACATGTGTCATATTATTATTGACTTATTATTAATCAATATATTTGGTTGGAATATTTTTTTTATGTACAATGGATTAGTTCTTGATTCACTTTCCATATTGGGATGACCAGATTAATTTATCTTTTTTATTTTCTTCGTCTTGTACTTCTTTGTTCTTTTAATTATTAAATTAATTAAAATTAAAAAGATTTTGGAATAAGCCGGCAAATTAGTGGGAAAGGGAAAGGATGATTAAAAAGAGGAAGGTGTCAATTAGTCGATGGATTTGTTACATTTGGGCAATTGAACGACATTATAATATCCATTAGTTAACTTACTCGAGGGATCCGACTCCTTTTCATTTCTCTTCTCTCCATTTTCCTCAAATTCCTACTTAGATGTATGACATTTGTATTATTTAAATATCAATGGTGCATATTTTTAAGTAATCAAATACTTTAATCATGATTAAAAGGCTATATATTACCATTTAAATCTATCTAATTATTCTATAAAAAAAACCACAATTTTTTCGGACCGTAGTTCAAATCATTTTCGTTATCTGTAGTTTTTCTATTCACCAAAAAAAAAGTTTCTTCATAGACTAAATTTCTGTCAATTTAAAATAAACATTTAAATAAATTATTTTACGGAAGAAAAATATTATAAATCATAAAATAGATATAATAAATTATTTTACGGAAGAAAAATATTATAAATCATAAAATAGATATAATTTATTTTTATTTTTAAAATGTATATATTTTTTTATCGTGACTCTAAGTTGTTAAACTTAGAAGAACTCTTTTTATATCAAAAGCTTAATGCTATTTAATTGAAGTAAATCCATTTTTTCTCAAAAAAATGGAAAATGAATATTTTCTTATTAAAGTTGGAATCTTAAATATCTTTTTTAATCATGGTTAATTAGTATACTTCTTTGATTAAGAAAAATAATTAATCTTAACATAGGTGTCATACATCTAAGTAGGAACTTGGGGAAAATAGAGAGAAAAGAAATGGAGAGGAGCCGAATCCTTACTCGAGTATTGCTCGAGTTGATTTCTCCTCACTCAACTTATAAATATTATCTTAAAAAGTTAATTTTTAATTAAAAATATAAATAAATAAAAGAATCACTTTATTTGATTCATAATAATTTGGAGTGAAAAATTCAAAAAGGTAGGTTAATTAACTAATAAGTCATCCCATGCGCACCAATATTTTGGCCAAAAATCACGCTAGGAAAATTTACGAATATATATGGTTCGGTCAAGTGGTTTATAAACGTGATTGAAATACATATATTTTCTCTCTTTCTCTCTCTAAATATATACTACTCTTCTATATACTCTTTTATATAGTAAACTAATTGATCAAAGTATTTAGATTTTAGGTCCGTAATTATCTCAAGAATTAACTAATCAAATTATCACTTAAACCACAGATATGTATAGCGTAGCAGCCTAGCAGGAGCAAATCCACCTCTTTGGCCTTCAGATTCATTTTTCATGTGTGTGAATCTCTATTTTTTTCTAGCTCTCTATCAGCGTCTAAAAAAATAATTTTATAATTGGTTGAGATTAGTGAACAAAAAGATCAAAAAGATCGCTAATGTAAATAAGAGTAGATTGTTTTAATCCACAAGCGGCATTTCCTTTTGAAATATTCTTCATTTGTCTCTAACACTAATAAAATAATTATACATTTGAATAACCTGATAAAAATGATGGTTAACTAACCTTTGAAGTATAGATTTGACTATTTTTCAGCAAGGGTCATATTTTATCTCACTACTTGACCTTCATTGATTGACGGACTATATTGTATTGTTTCATCTAACGTAATTTTGGGAAGTTGATTTTTAGTGGAACCAAGCCAAATCCTTGAAAAATGCTTCTAATTTCCATATTGGGTAAATTGAAATAACAAACTAAGAAATGTTAAAACAAAGAATAAGAAGCAAATGTACAATTAACTATGCTACTTTTGAACATATAATTAAAGATAAAAATAGTGTTGAAGCTATTTTTTATTATTTATTTATTTATTATTATTTTGCTCTTGCGCTTTCTGTCTTGGAAGGGCGACCAAATGATCGGTCTCATGAAGCTTACAATGAACACAAGCATCTATTGAGTAACATTATCATTCTGTTTATGGCAAGGCTTTTAAGGGGGTTAGGGCAATTCGAGTCAGAATCGTGATTGAACATAATATTTGTTTAGTGGATATATCAGAATCAAAATCATGAGTTCGATTTCAAAAGCAGCATGAAACTTGAGAGAGAATTACAGTATTAGATAACATCAGCATTTTATCTATGATAAAATTAACGAGTAGACAAGGACGGTTCAGATCGATATCATAATCGAATATGACGTTTATTTGATAAATTTAGCTAAGTAATGATAAGAAATCTTTACTACTACATCCCATAGTGATAACAAAAAGGCATTAATAGAGAGTATAAGGACAATAATATATAATATGTAAAATTTTCACGAGAGTAAAAAAAAAAATGGTCACGGGATGCTAATGAGTTCCAAGAAAAGGTGCGGCAAGCAGCACCAATGAATTTCTGTTGGGTATTTCCAAGTAATTGTTTTCCAAATTTTTACCCAACGTAGATTGAACTTTTTGTGTCAATTTTTAATGATGTTTTTATTAGAATATAATTTGACACTTGACAGAATGACAGTTATAAAACTATTTGAACTTGTGTGAATTGTTAGTTTTATTTTGAATTATTAGCATTTTTAAAAATATTTTAATCTTATTACATGAGTGAAATACACTTCTAAATTTTTACCAAGTTTAAGAGTGTTTTCAACACTACTTTCAGTTTTTCACTAAAAGCCTATGCTTTTACGAAAATTTGAAATCACTTGCTATGTCATGTGACAAATTGAGAGTGCATATACTTTTAGTTAATCAAGTAGATGAATATTTTAAAAACTAATTTAAAAATAAAATTAATAATTTGCACCAAATTCAAGAGTGTCCGAATACTTCTCTCTTTCCACAAATTACAACAATTATAATTTTTTTTATGTGCAATACTTCAAGGAGTAGCATTGGAATGTGTGCCAATTTCACGAAGAAAAAATTGAAGAACAATTTAAAAGAGCACAATATTACTTTGTGTTGGGGCGTGATAAGCGCACCAAGTCTGTGCAGCGGCTTTTTTTGGCGAATCACTTTCCGCCTTCAAAAACGTTATCACATATGGCCGTGTGCCGTCTGTCATGGTCCCTCTGCACTATATCTAAGTTGCGATTCCGAATATATATTTTTAATTTAAGACTACAAAATTAATTTTTGCACCATATTTCTTAAAGTCTGTAGTCGTTAAAATAACACACTGAATTAGGAGTAAAAAGGATAGGGATATGTATTCGTGTATTGCTAATATCATGATTTAATATGTACTACATCCTATAATACTGAAAAGGTAGGGATATGTATTGATCGGTTCGGCGCAGTTTTGACGTATATTGATTCAACTTATTGATTATCACTTTGTAGACGTGCTAAACTGTTAAGATATTGGTTTATTGGTCATTGACTTTGTCGGATCCCTATTGTTATCGGTTTAGTTATTGATTTGACACACACAAAAAAATCATTGAAAATCACTTTGAAACAAGATGACAAACCAAATGAACCATGCACATGAGTTGACAGATTGCATCTTGCTTAAAAGCAAACACTGCTACATTGTAGATTAATCGAGAGTTTGAGACACCCTGGAATAAAAGTATGAAACTGAACTCTAAGTCAAGGACTTTATATATCAAATGATATAAATATAATTATTTAATTTACTATTGAATTATCAGTTAACCCATTAAGAAATAACCTCAAACCGTTAAGAAGGATAGCCAGATAATAACAAAATCAAAACCATTACCGAAATCGCTAAATCAATAACTCATTATCAATAAATTAATAAAAAAATCGGTTCGAATTATCGATTACGTTGGTTTTAAACAACGCTAGAATAGGGTGTATAACTTATACATGAACTTAAAATTCTATCAAACAAAAAGATTAGGTAATAACAATGGCTAATACATATATTAGATTTTCTAATACATTCTACCAAACGGTCAGAGTTTCATATTTCTCTCGTCTTTGAGCTCAAAATCATAAGAAACAAGGTCCGTTTCTGAAATTTGAGTTGGGCCTTTACGAATGATCATGTCTTGTTCACTAACACAGATCACAAGGTTTGGCCCATTAGTGAAGGTTGATGCTCTGTTGGGCCCAATACCACCTCCTTTAGTCATGAACAACTTTCACATATAACAAACACAAAATTCATATTTGTATGCTATAGCAAAATTTGCATAATTGCGCTCCATAGCAAACATAAATATATATATTTCGCTATACATATACAAAAGAAAGCAGTTGTATAATCTGCTTTGGTATACATTTACAAAAAGATCAATTGTATAAAGTGAGAGAGGCGAGTAAGCGAGCGAGATCTGGGAGAAGGGAACGAAAATATATGCATATATACAATTTTTCACGCATTTTATACATTTGCGTTTTTTGTATAAAGTGAGAGAGGCGAGTGAGAGAGCGAGATCTGGGAGAGGGGAGAAAGGGGAACGAAAATATATGTATATATACAATTTTCTCTCGCTTTATACAAACACAAACACATTTTATACAATTTGCGTTTTTTGTATAAAGTGAGAGAGGTGAGTGAGAGAGCGAGATCTGGGAAAGTGGCGAGATCTGGGAGAGGGGAGAGAGGGGAACGAAAATATATGTATATATACAATTTTCTCTCGCTTTATACAAACACAAGCGCACTTTATACACTTGCGTTTGTATAAAAAACGAGAGAGGCGAGAGAGAGAACGAGAGTGGCGAGCGAGATTCACCAGGAGAGAGGTGAAATAACAACAGTTTGCTACGGAATACAATTAAATCAAACTATATTTATAACATTTAATTTGAATTAATAGTTTGTTATTATATACAATTTTTCCTTTAGTCATTTCATAGGTTATTTCCTCTTCAAAGCACATTCGAATATTTGATACTGAATAACATTTGAAATAAAATTTGGAAACTATTTCAAATATTTATTTATTGATTATGTTGATCTATTATTTTAACTTTAAACTTAGATAAGTTTATGCCCAAACATGAATTCAGTTTGTAAATACCCTCTTCAACTAACTTCAAATGCAAACTCTCTCAAATTTCAATCAAATCATATCTAAATATCTACTAATCTCCTATTAAAACTTGATTTTTTCAAGTAGACCATATTTGTGAGTCAGAGAATCGCAATTTCATCCACTACATATTAAGACTACACTATTGATTTTCTTGTTTTATTTATTTATTTACTTTAATATTTTATTTGCAATCTATCAAAATTTCAAACAAAACATCACACTAGGCGATTCTTACCATTTTTTTTAGCGACAAAGTTACTTGATACATATTACTTGTAGGAGGTGACAAGTATTTCGTAAAATTATTTGAGACGAAAAAAAATAAAATCTACCAAATAATTAGTTAAATTAAAAGAAATTAAAGCTGACAAATGTAGACGTAAATTATGGTTGAGTAGGGTTTATTAACAAATCCACTTCACTGAGCTTTACCATCTGAACTTCTTTAACAATGGCCGCCATTTTCTCTCACTTAACTTCCCTCAGATCACCCGATGCCGCCTCATTCTCCTCTCTCTCCAGCTCCGGCATTCATTCGTCGCGATTTTCAGGCGTATTTGCACCTTCTCCGATCGCATTTCCGGCCACTAGTCAACGTGTCTCATGCCAGGCCACCTCTCCGGCAGCATCTCCTTCTTCGTCCGTTAATGGTAATGATTCGCTACTTTTTCTCGATATTTTCTTTTCTATTCGATTAATTTTGATTTGGCATTTGGATCGTGCAAGTGTTTAAGTCTATAATGTGTTGTAAACCTAGAAAATTTGTTGAGTCAGCTTGATTTACTGCCTTATCTTGTATTACATTTCTATTTAGTCTTGTGAATGTTGTATTTATTTAGCTTATCACTGCTCTTTTGGTCTATCAAGTCTGTTATACCATGCACCTTTTGATCTTTCGGTTTATTTTTCTTTGGATCAACCTTGATTCACACTTATCTTCGATGTGATTCGAATTTCCGACTTATTAGTTAGAGATGTGGAGGTGTCCAAAGGCCAATGACCATGCATATGCTGTTTATAGTGGTGGCCATATTTGAGCCTTTAACTTTCCAGGAGTTGTATGCATGCTTCATGAATCATGATCATTTTTATTGCCTGCTGAGTTACTAGTAGCTTTCATGTAAAAAATTGTTGAGGTCACAAAGCACAAAGTTGGAGAATCAAAAACTGTTTTTTGGTGTTAATTGTGAAGACCTTGTTGTATGGATAGTTGAGAACACTTAACAAGTGTTTCAGTTGAAATAAGAATCCTTAGTGTAATCTTAATGAAATTCTCCTGGTATATCAAAAACAAGTTAGAGAATGATAATGTTTTTTGCTTGTTGCCAATAAATTCCTGAAAGCTCGTGGCACGTGGTTAGAAACCAAGGTGTGTTCCTAGCCTAGAGATCACAAGCTTCTATCTTAAACAGTTTCCGAACCCATGAGAACAATAATACTGTGTCCTCTAGTTTTTCAGATGATGGATCAACCCATGTTTTATTCAAAAATGGCTTTAGAAGATTTTTCTGATGTGTCTTATTTTTAATTCCAGTAAATGCTAGTCGGAAGAACTTTTTGCACATCAGCGATTTTGACAAATCAACTCTTTTGAACATCTTGGATCGAGCCAAAGAGGTCAAAGCACTTATAAAATCAGGGGAGAGGACATATCTCCCATTTAAAGGTAAAACTATGGCGATGATATTTGCTAAGCCATCCATGAGGACACGGGTTTCCTTTGAGACAGGGTTTTACTTGCTTGGTGGGCATGCTATATACCTGGGACCAGATGACATACAGATGGGTAAGCGGGAAGAAACTCGTGATATTGCTCGTGTTCTGTCTCGCTATAATGATATCATTATGGCTCGAGTTTTTGCTCATCAGGTACGCTGGTGAGTTTTCTGTTTTTCTTCCTGATACATGGTGAGTTTCCTATTTTGGTTTCTTCCTGGTGTACTACTGCTAACACTCTTGTTTGTGCTAGTTGTCCAGTCGACGCTTCTGTTTCCTCTGTTAAAATCCTCTCTTCATAGCATTGTCCCTTCTAAGTATTTGGTTACCCCTTTTAATAAGTTGGAACAAGGGTTTTTTTATCTTTTCTGTTGGAACTGAATAGTGGATCCATCATTTATCTAATATCTTACCAGTAAATAACAGTTGAATGATGTCGCCTTTCTCTACAAGCTAATTGTGCTATGGTTATTCACTCGTAAATAATCTTCAGGGTTTTGTACAAGTTGAGATATTGAATGGAGTAATTGATAGGGGAGGATTGGACATTTCTAAGTCCGTTCTTTCATACCAACTGCAAAATAAAATTTTTATCTATCTTTTTTTGTTGCTGCTGCAGGACATTCTAGATCTTGCTAAATATGCAACTGTACCAGTGATTAATGGCCTTACAGACTACAACCATCCTTGCCAAATTATGGCTGATGCCCTCACAATAATTGAACATGTTGGCCAGCTGGAAGGAACTAAGGTTTAGCTCTTTCAGGCAACATTTGGTGATATTCCAATCTCTGTTCTGGTAACATGATCTTTGTAATTCAATGTTGACTGAAAATTTCAGGTTGTCTATATTGGAGATGGAAATAACATAGTGCATTCTTGGTTGCTACTGGCTTCAGTAATTCCTTTCCACTTTATATGTGCTTGTCCAAAAGGTTTTGAACCTGATCAGGAAACAGTTAAGAAAGCACAAGGTGCTGGAGTAAGCAAAATTGAGATAACTAATGATCCAAAGGAAGCTGTTAGAGGAGCTGATGTTGTATACTCGGATGTCTGGGCGAGTATGGGACAAAAAGAAGAAGCTGCACAGCGTCGTCAGGTGTTTCAAGGATTCCAGGTAGGAGTGTAACAAATTTATAAGCTATCTAGTCTGTTCGACTTGTGCGTGTAGTACAAGACACCAATTCATATATACATAAAATTGCTTGCCACGAATGTGCAGGCAAAACCAGTAGTATAGGGGTGTAGGCCTAGAAATACCCCTCGCTATTGATGCTTTTATGAATACCCATCTAATATTGATGAACAAGTTGGAACAATCTAATAGTTAATGATAACATCAACTCTTGATATTTTGTTGTGCGTGAACTCCAGTTTAACTAGTCTTTCCCTAACATCTTATTATTTGTCAATAGGTTGATGAAGAACTCATGAAAATAGCTGGACGGAAGGCTTACTTTATGCACTGTTTACCTGCAGAAAGGGGAGTGGAAGTCACTAATGGCGTGGTTGAAGCGCCAAACTCAATTGTATTTCCCCAAGCTGAAAACCGGATGCATGCACAAAATGCAATCATGCTTCATGTAATGGGCTTGTAATTGCATCGTCTGTTCTAATACTGAGACTCTTCCTAGACAGTATTTTGTTTGGTACATTATGTCTGTTTATATAACTCAAGGTTCTAAGTCGAGCGATCTCTTAGAGTATAGATTTCTAAGGGATTAGTTACAATCGCCACTTTATCATAATAATTCAGAAGGCTCTAGAATGACATTTTTAAAATTTAAAAATCCTATTTCAGTTAAACGCTTCATACCAAAGTTTTAGATGTCAAGCCAAGTACACTGCAACTCCAGTGAACCAGATTTCACCCAGTCAACACATACATTTAAGGCACATTATTTACGCCTAATTTCCCTTGCATCTCAATTACCCTGAGTTTCCAAACTGATGAGCTGTTCATGTCTACGATTAGATTGTCAATAGTTCAATGTATCTACAAAACAAATTTCATTTTCCATCTTGAAAAGCAGATGGCCAACATTAGGACAGCGCATACATTGCATCACCTCTCTTCTGAGTTGAACCTGTTCCATGCGGCCTTTGGTTCACAAAAAGGAAAGTAATGAGATTCAAGTACATAAAATAGAAAAGAAAAAAAACAAGCAACAGCACAAATCAAAACATGCCGTTAGAGAAACATTACCTTGAGAAGATCAAAAACCTTTTCACAAATATATTTTTGCTGAATGCTCGCTCCTCTTTGCTGCAACTTATCAGGGTGAACATACAGAGTTGCTTTACGGTAAGCTTTCTTCACAGCAGCAGTAGTAATAATTTCAGTCAGCGAGATAGGTTGCCAACCACTGTTGGTTCCAAGGATCTACATTCACAAAAGCAATGCACAATTAGAGACAACGGATGTTATATATTTGAACAGGGCAAAAAATTAAATCAAGGTCAGTGCAATGAACTTCAAAAATAAAATGCCTAGGAATTTGGAAGGGATTCATTCATTTGTTCTAAACTCTGATTACTGCAATTATATTTCTGAGGAAAAAAGTCGCCCCAACTTTTAGTTTCTTGAAGATCAATCAATATATATTTTCCTAATGAAAGAGAGGTAACATCTTGAGATTCTTCCTTCCCTTCAGTTTATATTCATAATAACAGACAAGGGACAAAATACTTGGGCAAGCACTAATCGGATGGATACATACATATTGCAGAGTCGAAAGCAGTGCCCGTAAGTTCCCTTCCTTCCCGCTGGCCCATCTTTTAATATCAGAATCAAGAGCTTCTGCTAGTCTCTGATATTTAAACACACGTATAAGCAAAGCACAACTAACATGTTAACATCATTAACACCATAAGCACACTAATCATATCAAGAAAATTTACATTTCTCTCCATTTGCTCTTTCTGAGCCAGAAGATCGCGCTGATTCTTCTCCTCAAGGGCTTTTGCCTGAAAAGTTCAGTAGAAGATAAAAATGAACATGCTTGGACAACGTTCAGGAACTAGTATCCTACAAATAGAGTTTAGATACACATACTGCTCGTTCCATTATCCTCTGGTGCCTCTCCAACCTTGCTTTGCGCCTCTGAGCTGATTCACTATTACTTCCATCAAATTTCTCCAAATCCTGCATTTAATGAGCAGATCATTCCTCTATATGTCACAATATATCCACTAGGAGAAAAGCAGGAAATAAAGTGAATGATACTCACAGAAGAAGAAAGGCTTTGCTTCAATTTATTCTCTCTGGTTCGACTAGCAGATCTTTCAACAGAGTCTCTATCTACTTGAGACCTTAATTCAGCTATGTTTTTTTGTGATAAAGCTTTCTCTAAAGCACGTTCACGGGCTTCTGCAGTTGCCCTCTCCACAGCAGCTCTTTCTGCTTTACGCTTGGCTTCAATGGAAGATTTGTCTGTTGATACCTTGATACTTGCAGAAGCCTTCTCACGCTTTTCTCGTGCCTCAGCCATTACTCTTTGCCGAACTTCAGCAGTTACTCTCTCCACAGCAGCTCGTTCTGCCCTTTCACAGACGTCAGCAAAAGCTCTCTCACGAGCCTCACGAATTGCTCTTTCCACCACTTTTCTATCTTTTTCCCTTTCCCTTTGCTGTCTCATGTCTACCTCAGTTTTTCTACCATTATTTTTGTCCACTTCTTTTGTTAACGACTCTTTGGTATCCTCTTCTACAACAATTTTTTCGCTAAGATTTTTCACTTCCTCATACAGTTCTGCTTTTAACTCTTCATCATTGCCCAGTGGTTCGCGTTCACCCGGTAAAGAAGACCATTCCGAGTCTTCTGAGTTCTCAACAGACTTCTTTACTTGCTGAGCTGCTTCAATATCATTGTTTTTCTCAACCTGATCAACACTACCATCCACCTTGATTGATTCCTCATTCTCTACATGTTCAAGGACCCAAGAGTCATCCCCTTCATCAGGATCTGAGGATTCTTCTGGTTCCTTACCAGTCTCGTCGCATTTCTGTTCAAGGTTTCTGTCAATTAATGTGGTATTCCTTTGTTCTTCGGAAGGGTGGACCTCAGGTACAAAATGTGATTCATTATCACTGACATTCTCTGGAATGACATTGCAGAAGCTCTCTGTCTCAAACAACACTCTTTCACTTGGAAGATTATCCATGCAAGTGGAACCCCGACTCACTTCCTTGGCATCCTCAGATGAGGAGTCATAAGTGTCTTGCACCATGCCCTCAGAGGTATCCCCTTCACTAGCATTTTGGAGATCACTAGCAGTTTCCATTATCTCCCTCTCCCTATAATTGGATGACTCTTCACTTGCTCCATACTTCTCACACTCAGCATGCTCATTGACTTCTTCAGAAACTCCTTGTATCCCTTCAGAATCAACTGCCTGCTGATTAATTCCAAGGTCACCATTTTCTAGTTGATATTCGCAAGCTTCTTGTATCTCACTTGAACAAGTACTGCCATCGTGATCAGGCTCATAAATAGTTTTCATTGAATTTTGTTTATCATCAACACTTGGAGCCACACTTGGAGCCTGATCACCCTCACTCTTATCAGATGCTTCCACCAGCTTACTATCAATTTCGTCAACCTTCTGACTTGCTTCAGTCTTTCTATTCTGTGTGAATTTATCAGCTCGGTTCTCTATTTCTTCAGTTGCTTCGTACTGACAAGGCTCTATGGATATATTCTGAGGTACCTCCCTCTCAGATCCTTCAAGATTTCTCTCACTCTCTTCCCCTTCACAAGAGTAAATCGTTTTGCTTTCACTCGGCTGACACTCATGAACCCCATATGATATTCCAGTGTCTTGTCCCCCTTGGAAATCTTCATGTTTACTGTCAATGCCTTCTTTCTTGAAGCCATGTTGGGGCATCTCATCATTTTCCACCCATAAGGAGGCTTCCTTATCCACAATGCCAGTTTCTTCTTCATCGGAGCTCCTTCTCAATCTACTTTTGTTTTCTTCCATCTCAACTTTTTCTAGCTTCTTCGATGCTATTCTGCATTCCAAGTCTTCATGGTTCAGTGTCTCATTTTCTAGAGGTATCTTTTGGTTGTTATGTAAGTTATCATTCTCCATTTCTTGGAACTCAATTTTCTCCTCAGTAAGCGGTGCCGAAGAATTCTGCAAGTTCTTGAAACTCCATTGTTCAACAAATGTCGACTCCAGATTGTTCTTCATATTTTCAGACTTCTTCGACTCAGCAGAACAATTTCCCTTCTCCTTAGCAAAGCAATAGTCTTTGGTCATTTCAGAATTTACATATTCCTCAGAATCATGCATCAGAGCTGAATTGGAAGTATCCTTGTATTCCTCAGGAGCTTCTGCCTTCCCAAGGATGTTTGGTGTTGGCTTTATGTCCCCCATTGATTTGGTATAATCAGGTGCTTCGCCAAGCTCTTTGGTCTTGTTACTTGGATTCATCTCCTTTGGCTTGTATACATGTGTGTTATTCTCCATAGATGGTTGGGAGTGATTGCTGCTGTCAACCTGTTGAGATGCCAAGGTTTGAGTATTCTCTTTTCTACTGCTTACCACCTCCGGAGACCAAGTTCCTGCTACATCTCTGTGAGATACTTCAACATTTCCAGCAACTCTTTGCTGTTCTTTAAAATTGAAGCATGAAGCCAAAACAGCATTGCTTGATGGAATTTCCCGACAAACCTCGGTAAATGGAGGCAATCCAATACCTATTTTTCCCTGCAATTCTATAGTATTTCCCCTGTTACTTCTTGTATTGCACTCAACCCTATTATCCTTGGATTTTAAGCTACCTTTAGATCTTCGTTTCAGAGAAGCTGGAACACCTTCGCTTTTTCTCTCCATTAGCTCTTTGGCTAGCCTAATACTCTCTTGAGCTTTCTCTATGGCTTTTTTCAAAGTGGCAGCAGAAATAGCAGCTGCCGAATTTGCATCAAGTTCCTCATCAGAGGAAGGTGGTGAAGTATCATTGACACGACTACCCCTTCCAGATGCACCAAATTTGGACTCAGGACCAGTAATTTTTGATTGATAAGGTTGGCTCTTGATGTCATTGGCCACGGGGATTGAAGCCGATGCCCCTTCAGTGGAACTTGATCTCTTGTCAAATTCATCACGTGCACTAAAAAACTTATCATTGAACACATCCCAGCTAGATCCACTTTTAACCTTCACTACACCAATTGGACTCAGTTTCTTAGGGACATGCAAATTCTCCTTCCTATCATGTCCATTAAATAATTCCCCACTAAAGCACTTGTCATGATGAACATCTGAACTTAGTTTCTTGGGGACATGCAAGTCCCCACTCCTATCAGGTCCTTCTCTAACTATTTCTCCACTAAAGCGCCTGTTGTGATGTCCATCTGAACTTTGATTCCTTGGGACATGCAAATCCTCATTCCTAGCATGCCCTTCTTTAAATATTTCCCCACTAAAGCTCCGGTTGCGATGTACATCTGAAGTTTGTAACTTTGGGACATGCAAATCCCTGTTCCTAGCATGCCCTTCTTTAAATATTTCCCCACTAAAGCTCCTGTTACGATGTACTCCATCTGAATTCTGTATCTTTGGGACATGCAAATCCCCCTTCCTATCACGTCCTTGAAAGATTTCCCCACTAAAACTCCTTTGGCGAAGTACATCACTTTTTACAAAGGGTGCTTGTTGACAGGATTCAGTCTTTGGTACATGAGAACTTTCATCTATAAAATGCGTAAAACCAGGGACAGCATGCAGTTCAGCAATCTGTGTCATGCCATTTAACCCATCTCTGTTTCGTTGGCTGGTCTTATGATAAGATAGGTTAAAATGTTTTGGCCCATCCAAAGATTGATTAGCTGCATCACATGAGGACTCTTTTTGCCTTCCACTTGGACTAAATTGATCGGATCCTTCTGAAGCAGTCCTAAATGCAACAAAAACAGGAAATTAAGGGAACCATCCTAACTTATGTTGAACCAAAAGCAACAATACACATGGTGTCGTCAAAGACAAACTGGGAAAATCTGGGAAACGCCGCAGAAACTAAAAGCAATCAAGGGAATTGCAAATTAATACGGAAGGTTGTCGTTTTCCACCCGTGAGAAAACAGACCAACCAAGGTCAATGCACACAGTAAATGTCCATTAAATTCCAAACCACATAGCATGTCTAAGTGCTTATACTTTAAAAAGACTAGAGACGTGTAATTAAACATCAGATCACGACAAACTTAGATTAAAACCTTCCGTTACAAAGGATAAGAGCAGGACTAACATTTTGTAAACCAACACTACTTAACCAATTAGAAAAGCAAAAGGATATCAGATTACTAGATAAGCTACAGAAGACGACACGTTTCAGAATGAGCAACAAACAAGAATTTATGGGAGATTCTTTTTTTACTAAAAAGGTTTACATATGAATATTCCATACCAGAAATATTTGAATGCTTCAACCAACGATACATGTTCGTATATAAAAAGTCTAATTTACCAGTTCCCTAGCAGAACAAAAATCATATAAATCTCACCTAAGGTAGAGAAACAGAAAAAGGACTTGTTAAGCACACTAAGAATATACAAAGTGAAGCAAAACCCAAAATTAAGAACAGAGATAAAATGGCGCCATATGAACTTCATATCATTGTGCTTTCTCCTTTTTTTCCTATTTCTTTTCTGTATATCAACCAAAGCTACAACTATATAGAGTTAGAGATTGTTCGTATGGAGAAGCAATCGAAAGTAATGCACGAAGAAAAGGAAAAAAACAGATAAATGCCGATAAACAAACAGATGATCAGCTAAACAGATAGAGAAAAACAAGCAAGTTAACACATGGCAAAATTCAAAACCAGTCGATAAATGAAAAGTAAAAAGCGAGTAGCAATCATGAAAATGAACAGCGAGAAAACACACAAAACGAAACTCGTAACCGATTCAAACTACAACTGGACACATCAAGCTTAGCTCCATCACTAACAGAAATCTCCATTTTCTCTTCAAATAAAAAGCAAAAAAAAAATTAAAAAAAATCATGAAAATGAACTCACCTAGATTTAGCAGAAGAACGCTTCCCTCGTTTACCTGTAGAAAACAACTCTTCATTACGCACAGCCATATCTTCCCGAGAAAAACTACCAAAAATGTTGGAATAATCCAGTTTATCGGAGCTCCGTCCATCATCGGAAACCGCAGCATCATCGATTCCAGAAAGATCAAGCACCGGAATCGAAGAACCACGAGAACCTCCAAAAATCTCAGAGTAATCCGGAGCTCCGGAAGGTAAAACCGGAGCTCCGAACTTCGATTGTGCACCTGTTAAAACGCCGTCGTACGGATGCTGTTTAGCAGAAAATGATAAGCCATTGGCGTTAGAAAGCTTCCTTCTGTGTAAAGGCTCCATTGAAGTACACAGAGAGAAGAAATGAACTAGGGTTGGTTATTTCAGGAGGAAATTTTATGTATATATTTTTTTTTCTTCGGTGATATTTGTCTGAAGAAACAAAGAGAAGAAGAAATAAAAATAAAATTGTGACAGAATAATTACAAAATGTGTTTTTTGAAGGGTCAATTTGTAATTTTTATTAATTTTTTTAACTCTGTTTGTTGTTGTACGGTATACTTGGTTCCAAGTCTCCAACTTGGATTGATCAACTAGTTCGGTGATTATTTTAGTATATTAATCCCATCTCACATATTTTCGATATTAATTCATTTTTCACCATAAATTTTATGTAGATTATAAATATATAAAATTTATTTAATTTTTTTGAAAAATTCATGTGCAAATTTTAATTTTTCGATCAAACTTAAATTATTTGTCTCTTGAGAAATAAAAAATATCACATAAATTGAGATAGATGAAATACTGTATATTTTCATATTTTTTTGTCATCTATATGCTATTTTGGTAAAATAATATTTATTTCATATAGTAGAATAGTTGAGATCCCTTCATTCCTAACCAGCTATTGGATTTGAGCCCGTGTGAATAAAAAAAAAATCTTGTTAAGAGTATTGTTTTTAGAAATGGCTTTGTAATGTGTGAATTTTAATTTCGAACCCTAATATGAGTATAGTATATTGAGTGGAAATTAAAAAAAAATGAAATAAACTAGTTGCATCCTTGAAGAAGCCAGCTTTTCATATTCACAAGAGTGAAGACCAAAAACATGTAACGACGAAAATGTTTTAACGTTTTCTTGTACTTTTTTTTTAAAAAAAAGAAAGAAGCAATAATCACTTTCATATTATTGGCTATTTTGCAAAAAGTTTTTAAATTATGAACAATTAGTTTGAATTCCATTTTCTATTTTTCAATAATCATCTTGAATTACTTGTAACAAACCACATATGGATAATTTCGCTTTCAAAAACTCTCAAGCTAAAGTTTATTCCGAAAAATTGTTACAGCTTATGATATAATATATTCAGTCTAATCTCATAATGAAAAATTTAACAAGATATAATATATGTAGATCTTACTTTTATGTGGTATTTTATTTTATTTTCAATAGACTTTTAACTCGAAAGAAGAACAAAAATTTAAAGTATAATAACAAAAAATATGGCAAACAATTTGGAATCAAAATAATACACATGTATTAGTGTTTGTTTTACTTGGATTATTTCCTCTTACAGAAATAAAGTTTTGGAACTTAAATTAACATAACAAAAGCAAGCCTAACCATGTCTATTCTTTTTCCTTCGTTTAATTTTTCAAATAATGTCCCAAATTATAATATGACATTATTAGTCAATCTGACGTACCATTAACAACATAAATGTTTTTTTATTATTATTGACTATGACTTAAAGTTTATTTTTAAAAGAAGTGTTGCATTTCACTTTCACAGATATGAATTAATTAGTAGGAATTAAAATGGGGCCTCTCTTCTCCCATGACAGAGAAAATATGATTTAATTGTATTTGTAGCACGTGTAAGCTCGTAAAAAAAAGTCCTATGGGTCGCGTTTCATTTTGTCGAAGGTAAATTTAATTGATTTTAAAATTAATATTTTTAAAATTATATTATTAATTTTCAAAGTTGTTGGGATTAGGGGAAACCAAAATAGTATTATAAATGAGTAACAATAAAGAATGAATAAAAATGAGTCGTGAAATGCTCTACCCTCAATATAAAAATTTTTGATTTTTTTTTTAAATTTAATCGAATTTAAATGTAAACCCCAGACAACAAATAGGATAAAATGAATAAAAGGGAAAAAGCATAGTCGTTTCCTCATAGAGATTCTCATAACAATTATTCCATATTTAAAGATTTAATCATACAAAGTGTGGCCCCTCCCTCACGTGAAATTATGAATTTTAGGACACCATATTTGGGTATAAGTTCCCATTATGGAGACACTAATTGAGAGCATCGAAAATAGTAAAATCATTTTTTTAATTTGCTCCTATATTTAATTTTCATTACCTAACGACTATTTTTATTATAGAAAAAAAAAATCACATCAAAGTACTAAGTAATACTACTAAGTATTTTAGGTTGTGTATAAGGATTTTAGTATTTAGAATGAACTCGTAGTTGTTAAGATAATGAATAAAATAATTTAAGATTAAACTATATGATAATACAAAAAAAGTTATCATTCTTTGAGTGTTTTAGTTGGTATGAATTGAACTTGTAGATAATCGAGAAGAAGATGAAGTCGGAGCGGAACAATATAAAGGACATTTGAGACGTAGAATATACGTAATTACGACCTCTAAAAGGAAACCCTAATAAGAATATTTGAGATGTAAAATATATGTACTTACGACCTATAAAAAGAAAACACTAATTATATTATTCTTTTGTATGAAGAATACGATTATTATATGCATGCATGCATGATGCATGAATCTCAAAAAAAAAAATCTTGACTTCTAGCTAAAGTGAATTGAATCATCAATCGATAATATATAAATGCTTTTATTGTAAACGTTCTATTATATCTTCACTTATAAAAGATCAAGTCGATATAACTGCGATGCAAAAATACAAAGAAAACATGCATGACATATGTTAAACTTGAGAAAAATTCCACTTAATCAATGCGAATAAATTGACAAAAAATGCGCTGACGGATCTTATCTTCACTTATAAAAGATCAACTCGACATAACTGCGATGCAAAAATACAAAGAGGACATGTATTACATATGTTAAACCTGAGAAAAATTCCACTCAAATGCGAATAAATCGACAAAAGTTGCGCTGACGGATCTTATCCTTCTTTTTTTTAAAAAAAAAAAGAGCTAATAAAGTTGAATAAGTAGACACATGAATTCTATGTGACATGATATATGTAGGACAAGTAGACACATGAATCATATGCGACATAATATACGTAGGACACCATGTAGGACATAAATTGTCATGTAGGATGTCACATAGACACGTGTGTCTATTTGTTCAACTTTATACAAGTTTAAGAGTCCACTTGTACATATTCAAAGTTGAAGGGCATAATATAAAATAAAATCAAGTTAGAGGGCATATTTATAAATTATGCCAAATAAATATAATTAATAATTGTGGTAATTATGTAAATTAAATGTAGATTTTAATTTTATTAATTGAAGTTCTCATTTGTCAAATACTAAAGTGTAAAAGCAATAAATTTGAACCTTATCTCTAATTAAAAATGTTGAACAAATTAAAACCTTAATGAATGTTGACTCACTTATTTTATGGTCAAAATATATCTTTGAAAGGTGTATTCATTGGTAGGGTCTATTTAATATTACATATTTACTCATATATTACATGATTCAAAACTTTATTGTTATGAAGTTGTGATGAGTATATCTCTTTTCACTTTATAATAAATAATAAGGGCCTACCAATGATCGTATCTTTTAATTAAAAAAAAACTACACTATAGTTTTGTTGCATCGATGATCTCATTCTTTTTCAAAGTTTTAAACTTTTAAATCCTTTAATTTAGACTCTTTTTTTTTTTTTTAAAGTTTCACACATAAAAAAGTGGCCACTAAAGGTTCAATTAAAAATCTATTGTTTAACACGATTGTAGTGTCTTTTGCTATGGCATTATTGGGATATTAATACATAATAAAAAGGAGAATTATCACATGGACCATTTTGCTCATATTGTTATCATGATGACATTTTTATATACGTCCAAATAAATTAACTTTTACTATTCACTATAATGATATTTTCCACTTATTTACTATTTCCTATGTCCCTAGTTACTTGTCCATTTTTGAATTGACACATATATTAAGAAAACAATAATTGACATAGTGAGTTTGTCATTTTACCCATATTAATTATGAAGTGGATGAGTTAAAAACTTAATATTTTCAAAAAGAGAAACTTTTTTCAAAGTAATTAATTAAGGGTATAATAGGTAAAATTTTTGTCCTTTCTTGATTTATCAAAATAGACAAGTAATTAGAGACGGAGGGAGTATTATCTTTTTCTCATATGCTATTTACAAATATGAAGCAAAATAAAAAAATAAAAAATAAAATTTTGTTTCCCTTTTCAAAGTCAAGGGTCTTTGCCTAAGGGTGTGTTTGGTACTAAGATAACTTTTATTTCCTATTTTTCTTTTGATATAGTAACATAACCGTTGCGTTTAATAAATTTATCATGAAAGTACAAGCTTCTAATTAACTAGGAATATGTCTTAACTCTAACTACATAAAAATGATCCGCATAAAGACAATTAACTTGTCAGTATTTGAGACGTGGATTCATGATTTAAACTAGAGAAATTTTGTTTAAATTTAACTTCAAATTCGTTAAAGAGGTTTTTTTTGTTTAATAATCAGAGTCTTCAAGTAAGCTTATGCGTATTTTTTTTAAAAACTAACTTCATGAACACTTGTTATTTCTAACTCTCACATATATTAAGTAACTTTATTCTGCAAGACTAATTAGACATTTACGATTGTAACGATGCTATGTTAATTCGTATTGGGCACATGATAAGATTATTATTACTCCTAGTAATTTCACCTTTTGAAAATTCACTTTACCACATCTTGACCAACCATAGGTACGCACAATAAAAAGAAAAGATGATGATGAGATATATTATCTTTTATTTATCTATACATATAGAAGTCTTGGGTAAAAATGATTAAAGTGCTACTAAATTGTCTGATGAAGACTGAAGAGAATCTTTATGAAAAGGTGAAGCAAATATATATATACACAGTACTAGTAAGAAAGAATATATGAAGAAGATCTAAAAGATAAAGTAGATCCTAAACTCATCAATAGACTACTTTTACTTTCACTTATCTTTTTATTTCTTTATATTTATTTATTAATTAAAATATAATAATTGTTAGTGTTCTTTAATTTGAAGAAGATCCCTCAAGAATATGCACATGCCCTTCTACAGCAAATCGTGTCTTCTATCTATGTATGGCTTTATTAGTCCATGGCACACATCGCACTTTCTGATCTATTAGCATCTTTGTTTTTTTTTCTTTTGTTTGTTGCTTAAGCAACCATATAACTAGTTGACTTATATTTCGTACAATTTTCTAGAATCATCAAAAATAGATCTAAACTGAACAAGTACATCCATCCTTTCGTCTTGATTATGAATCAAGAAATAAGATGGGATCAATGGCACACAATTCTTGATATTTTTAGAATTCTGAAGGACATCGATCTTTCGCCTTTCGCAAGGATATCTATCTTTTTTCTTAGACTCCATAAGGAGAGAATAGTCCACTTGGAGGGAAGGGAAGGCCTAATTTTATTTTACCCGGGTCAAAAGACTTTACCCCTATGAACCTAGACCTTACCTCACTAATCTTTCGTTTTCTCTCGAGATTTAGTTTGAGTTATTGTTGTCTCAGTAGTTGCATTCCCTCTAGTCTTGCTTTGTGTTAACCTAGAACAGAAGGAAGTCTCTTTAGATTCTAAAAGTGCTCATCTTAATCTATTTTTTTTTGTGACTCGACTTAAGCTCATCATAACCTCTTTCTATGACCTTTGAAAGGGCTCATCATAACCCTTTTTGTGACTCGATCGACTCAAGCTCATCATACATAATTTGATTTTCTCTTTTCATGTTCTATTGATTAGAAGCATCCAGCAACGCCCATATAGTGTAATTTTTGACAAAGAGTGTTGGCTACCTCATTGGTCGTGTTTTCCTAAACTTGGATGATCACATCATGAACATTGTCGTGTTTTACTTTACTTGGATGAACATCGTGTTTTCATGAGTTGATTTTAATTTGTCATTCCTACTATTTATCTGTGTTTGAAATCTTCATATGTTTTGATGTATTTGTGTGTCTAAATGAATACGATCAAAGTGTGAACATCTCGTACAAATTCTTTAAAAAATACACTAAAAAGTATCATTTTTTTATATACTGGTATATATCAAAACCTTATACATACATGCAAGTGAATTTGTAACATTCAGTACGTATTACATTATTCACAATCTTTATTCAATTCAATCATTTTTAACTTTTTTGAAAAACAAAATCGATTAGGTTGGAATTTTATTCTACGTCAAGTTGCATAAATACAAGTGACACTACAAGAAAAGTGCTGATTACATGGGGATTTTTCTGAGATTGTATACGAAAATCCGCAGGAAACTTAGTTTCCTACGGAATGCGATGGTAAAACTTTTGTAGGTAATTATTTTCTGCGAATTGTAAAATCTCCAAGTAATTTACCTAGGGATTTAAATTCCGCAGGTAAATTACTTGCCAATTTTCTTGTAAAAAAATACTAAAAATACAAACGAATTTTTTTCACAAGTAAAGCCGCATAAGTATATTTTAATAAATTTTCAAAAAATTCTTTCTGAACGATATTTAAGTATTATAACTCCTAATTAATCAATTATCCTATTCTTTTCTTCTACCTGGGGGCATATATATACACACAACAATACTACCCACCCCCGTCCCTCAACTCATTAATTGCCCAACCCACCCCCACCCTCTTAATTAATTATTTGCCCCATCCATTATCATTGGGGAATGACTCATTACCCTATGCCAACCTCATACATAACTTCTTTACTAATGTTGTTAGTTACAACCTTATAAATGCTTCATTTTTTATTTCTTCCTCCGATATGGTACAGAAGTACCAATGACATTACATCAATATTTGGTATCTTCCTTCAGTTTAATTAATTTTTAAAACTAAATTTAATTTAATTAATTGAATAGTTAATATCTAATTTAGATATTCATAAATTATACAAAAAGTACTATAATTTTATCTCATATTAATATGATAATAAAATATATCTTAAAATGTTGCCAATAAGTTCATGTAATTTAACCCTTCAAAAATGGAACTCAACAACTATTTATATATTTATTTAAAATAAATTACTACCACACAACATATTATGAAAATTTTATGCAAAACTAAGCATAAAATTTAAGTTACACATACAAAAGTCTTCAAAAATAAATAAATATAAATATATTTATATTTATAATTTAATTTTAAAGTGCAAGGAAGTTATAATCAATAGTATATCTTATAAGGCAGTTGTGGTATTTATAATTTTAATTTAATTATATATTTGCAAATAAATATCATTTAATAATTTACTATAGAGAAATTAGATCATTTTTAATGCTCGTAAACAAAAGATATATCAATCGAATATATAACAAAAAGTTATTGATTTTTCATTTCCTATATCCACGAGGGGTAATTAAACTTCACGAGGGGTAAATTGTGAAACATAAATTCCCAAGTAATACCACATATAAAAATATTTCTAGATAGATTTTCAAGTAATTATTCCTAGCTAAATATGCATAAGTTTATCTAGTAATTTTTATGCATAAAAAAATAATTTTTTTTCATTACTTGCGAATTTACCTATGAAAATGGTACTTGCAAATTATTTTCCCAGGAAATTGTTTTGTGAAAATGGCGCCAAATTTACCTACCAATTTATCTGGGGAAATATTTTTCGCATGTAAAAAAGTCTAGAATTTAGGAATTTCATATTTCCGCATGAAATTTCGTAGGAAATTTCTACAGAAATAATCCCCAAGTAAATTTCGCAGGTAATTTACAGTTTTCTAGTGGTGTGATCTAATTATCTAAGTACTACGACATGAAATGTCATTTGGTTCACGTACAAATCTTGTAAGACATCTCATTGACCATGGTTCAAAATTCACTCAATTCCACTTGATACCAAACAATTTTAGCTGGTCTCAAAACCTATAGGACAATACTCTAATAATTTTCACTTGATGTCCTTTTCTAATTGATGTTTCACATTTGTACTTATTTTAAAAAAAGTTTTGTATTTATTTGTGTTTGTTTTGAAATGTCTTAATTAGTTGAAAAAGCTCAAACAGCACATGTTGTTTGACTTTATTGAGCATGTTTGTTGAAGAAAATAAAATGAATCTACTATACGTTGTAATCAAAAGAACTTCTCGAGCAATTGAATATAACTGTTGAAATTCATTCATATTAGAAGGTTGTGCATTAAATTTGGATGAAACTTGAAGCAAAAATCTTTTGCAAGATTGTTTTGACGATCCATCAAGACTCATGGTAAGGTCTATCCATCAAAACTTTTGATTATTCTCAATGACTTGTGAACTATTTATTTCAAAATTGACAGTAATTTGCACTCAAATCCTACCGATTCATCAAGAATCGAGGCAAGTACAAGTCTCAGCGCATCTATATGACTTTTTAACATTCAGCAAGACTTGCGGCAAAATAAGACTCTCAAATTAAAAAAGATCAATCCTAAATAAGCTTCAACCGATTTTCATTATAAATCTTTTTATAAGTAAGGAGCTGTCTATAGGAAGATAATTGTCAGATTAGTCTAGTCGGAAAGAAGCTTGCTTACACCTCCTGACCCGCAAACTCCAAAATCAGATATATTAAAATGAAGTCAAAAACTTAAACAATAGCACGAAAATAGTCATATTTGAGCAAAATCACCCTAATAAATCTCAAATCAGGAATAAGAACTTGGATTTGGATCCAGTCAATTTCTAGACGCTGACCTTGTACTAATATTCAGGCCCAGTCATAATGACTATCTATAATTGGGCCTAATCAGTATAACGGCCCATATTGATTGGCCCATAAAGATGGCGGCCCAAAAAACCCATTTCACTCTGCCTTGAAGAAAAAGAAAAGGTAGCTCAAGCTTTCACTCTCCAAACTCCATTAAAGGAAGAGAAACACAAACACAAAGAAGCATAGAACAGACTCTGTGATTCCAACTCCACAATACGACAGCGTTTTTGATCGATAACATTTCGTATACACAATGTTCAGAAATCAGTACGATACCGATGTGACGACTTGGTCGCCGGCGGGAAGGCTATTTCAGGTGGAGTATGCAATGGAGGCAGTGAAGCAAGGTTCGGCGGCGATAGGTTTGAGATCGAAGACGCATGTGATTCTGGCGTCTGTTAACAAGGCAAACTCTGAGCTATCTTCTCACCAGAAGAAGATCTTCAAAGTTGATGACCACATCGGAGTTGCAATCGCTGGACTCACTGCTGATGGCCGTGTACTTTCTCGTTATATGCGTACTGAGTGTATTAACTATAGTTACTCTTATGAGTCGCCGTTACCTGTCGGGCGTCTTGTTGTTCAGCTTGCTGATAAAGCTCAGGTCTTTCGCTCAAACCCTAAATTGTTTTTGTTCTCTGCTTAGTGTGGTTTAATGTTTGCTGATTAGCTGAATCTTTGTTGTGATCGATGAAATGGAGGGTTAGGGTTTTACTTTGGATTGAGAAATCCCCCTTTTAACTTGGTGGAAGGTTAGTTGGATTTTTTTCCACAAATGCTAGTTATCCTGCCATTAGTTTCTCACTTGTTTATTCCTAGTCACTTCCAAACAACAACAAATAGGCACCAAATCTAGGAAAGGTTGGGGTTTTGGGGCAGGATGGGTGTCTATTACAAAGTTATTCCTTTGTTACTTCATTTCCTCCTATTTCCATTTAGTCTATGAGTCACAATTTCAATGCTGTTAACACGACGAAACTAAAATGGTTAATCATGAAACAGGTTTTTTTGGATCCTTTCTGTTCCTCTTTTAGGTAAACTTGTGTACTGCTCTATAGGTATATTTAGTGATGGAGTTGGAACTTATAAGAAGATTGCAATGTTTAAGTTATACTTATCATTCTGGATGAGGTATCCATCACTGTGGTGGTCCAAAGAGAAAAAATACGCTAGAGTTTGCTGCCTTAGTTCACAAAATCAGTCGGTTGCCTATATGCTAGATGTTCATTTCTTCCACCTGAGGTAGCACCACCCTAGATTTCTTCAAACTCCACAAAGACTTTAGTTATTATTATATTACTGCTGAAATGGTGGAATTTTTTTTCAGCAAATGGCTAAGAGACAGCTGGGGAATAGCTTGAACACCTTTATTGCCCTTTTGTGCAGTCCTTGTAAAATGCCAGCTCACTTTACACTCGTCTAATATCCATTAGATCAATTTGAAATTCGGGTGAAAAAAGTTGCATATATAAGATTTATCAGAGAACTATCAAGTTCAAATTATGATTTTCTGCACTATTAGTGCATGCAAATGCTGTAATCAGTGATGTTCCTTATACATATTCCATAAGAATTTATCTTTTTCTAGAGAAGTAAGAAGTGTTATATATCGTAATATATGTTACTCGAATACGAGTGTGTTGCCACTCGACACGAGTGCAGATCCAGAAGTCACATTCATCATCACCTAAGATACAACCAATGAATGTATAATACGACAAACTCGCTTTGTTTCACTTTATATAAGATAATTTGATTGGGTGCGGAGTTTAAGAAAGAAAAGAAGACTTTTACAACTTGTGGTCTTAAATATGTCATGATATTTGTGTGGTTATAAGACTTTTGATACGTGGTCTTAAACGTGTCATAACATTTGTGTTAGCCTGTGGCTATAAAGACTTATCGCTAAGGGTAAAATGGGACATTCGAGTTAGATTGTTTCCAAACTTAGGGTGGTAACATTCTTTTGGAATGGACTAATAAGTAATAGTGCCATTCTTTTTAAAAATGAGGGAGTATCTAAGTATATGTTTCGGCAATTAGTTGAAGTTATTTAAATAAAGCTGGTATAGTTAAATTCTATGTAAATACTTAGGTTTTCTGTTACTTATAATCAACCAAATACCCGATCAACCTGTACTTTTTAGCCGTAGATTTAGTGAAAGAAACCCAAGTTAGGTTGACCAAATCCGGTGTGGATCCCACACCCACACTCAAATCGTGTTCGGTTGACATGGATGCTGTAATTTTTTTGAAGGATCTGATCAACATAGATCATAATCAAATTGTAGCAATGGTTGCCCAATAATTCCTCCCTTCCACTTTACAAATGAGGTGCTTTAATTTGTTCCTGCATCTTGGTTAATTATTACTACTTTGACATTTCCCCTTTAGAATTTTCAAGTTACACATTCCTATTATTTGGAGTAAAATTGGGTATAAATTCACTGGATTTTCATGTCAGATATCAATATATGATGTTTTGGTATCCCGTGGAATTAGTCGAGGTGCATGAAAGCTGGCCCGGACACCACGGTCATAAAAAAAGTGATGTTTAGGAAATTAGATACTATCTAGCAAAGGTGATCATGGTATTAAATGAGGTGCTGCTATAGGTAGTTTACCAGTAATAGTTAATGCTGCTGTTCAAGCTTTTACTAGTGCCACCGCTCTAAATCTTCTCATAACAGCGTATTCACTCTATTTTAATTGTGTGCCTAGTGTATGCTTCCCGACCGATCTTATCGCAAACTATAGCATATACTAGAGCTTACTAGAGAGCAACTTATACTTTTCTTATTATGAGAGTAAGGCGAGGGGTTTGCAGTGTAAAGTTTGAACTGTGGTCTTAAGTTATGATCATGTTAGCTGCAAAATTTTGTCATCAGAGGTACTCCTTGAAATTTCTTGTTGCCAACTGTTGGTGAATGCAGTTCAAGTAGGCTTTGCGGCTGTTTTATTTTGACAGCAATTTCTCATATATCTGACATTCTGAAATTTCACTTAGTTCCTTAAACTGTAGAAATCTCCCATTGAGGTAGAGGAAAATATAAACATGCGCTCGGTAAAGAAAAGCCAAGTATTAAGGCCAGTCCATGGTATAGTAGGTCAATTTTGTGGTGATACATTTTTAGGTTTTGGGGCACAAGAGTGTCCTGACTTTGTCACTGTTGAAACGCAATGGAAATTGAGGGACATTCTTCCATTTAAGTCATTGAGGACTTGCCTTGATATGTAGACCCAGAATTGTGATGTTCTTTTCTGCTTTAATGATTTGGATGTAGTTACATCAGGTTTACTCAACCTGAGGTCTTACTAGTGTAATTTTTAGTTAGTTCATTAGCTCATATAAAAAGGTTTTAAAAGAGGACCCTTCGAGTTCTTCCCAAGGAAGCATATGGTTTATTTGGATAAGCAGGCTGAACCTTTTACTTGTGCACAATCCGTTGCGTGCTTGTTGATAGGTTGCATCAACTGTGTGGTGGCTGATATCAGACTCTTCTCATAATTTCTCCCAAATTGTTTTCATGGAAGGAAAAAGTAGAGGTTGGCTCTTAGTGATGGTTGGTATGCATCATGTTCGTACAATTTTGTTCCATAATACAAATAGAAAAATCAACAAAGTTGTTTTAGTTCTTCACTTAGGGATGTGTTTGACAGTGAACCGGGATACCTACAAATGACACATGTCGAGCCTTGGTCATGGGGCAAAAGTAAAGAAAGAATAAAAATCGTTTGGGTCTGTTGTCGTGTCTTGGTGGATATTGAGCTGAATGCATTTCCCCCCTCCATTTCTCAGGATGATTTGTTAATGCAACAAATGTTTATATTGGTATATGAGGCTAACTGTCTGATTCAGAAGTTGATGCCTATTTTTGCGCTTTATATCATCTTAACATTTGCTTTTGTGGCAGGTTTGCACTCAACGATCCTGGAAACGGCCTTATGGTGTTGGCTTGCTTGTTGGTGGACTGGATGAGTCTGGTGCTCACCTTTATTACAATTGTCCTAGTGGTAACTACTTTGAGTACCAAGCTTTTGCCATTGGATCTCGGTCACAAGCTGCAAAAACCTACTTGGAACGTAAGTTTGAGACTTTCATGGAATCTTCACGTGAAAGCCTGCTTAAGGACGCACTCTTTGCACTGAGAGAAACTTTGCAAGGAGAAAAACTAACAAGCTCCAATTGCACGGTCGCTGTGGTAGGAGTAGGAGAGGCTTTCCATACACTGGACAAGGAAACCATACAAGCATTGATCAATGAATTTGAGATAGCTGGAGAAGATGCTCCTGCCGAAGTCCCGGAGGAGGCTACTAGTGATGAACCAGCAGCACCTGAAGAGGGTGCTGCCCCTGCTGATGAAGGAGCTGCGCCAATGGATATTTGATAACTTATGTCCTCCTTTAGGCCTCACTTCTTTCATATTCAGAGATTTTCTTCTTAGAATGTTGAGATTTTGTGTGGCACGATGGGTTATATTTTCTGCTTGGATGTTTTATTATGCAATCATGCTTTACTTTGGTCCAAACAATTTAAAACTCATGCTTCTGAAATTGAACTACTTAAAACTTAAATGACTTTGTTGGATTGGATCTCTCTCTCTCTCTCTCCCTCTCCCCCCTTCCTGCCCCCGCCCCCTTTGTGTCTTTCGTTGTTAGGCACAGTCCATTTTCTTCAGTCGGAGACTATCGATGAAATGACGACATGGCCTTTGTGCTTCAGTATAGCTCCATAAGCAGCTGACCAAATGAATAGGTTACTCATTTTCTCGTCCTAATTTGGGCAAGGATAGGGAGGACAGTTGCTTATAGTAATGGTTGGACTAAACTATATATTTGATTAGAATTGTCGTTTAAGCAAACTCCTACGTATTATAACTATACAACTTATAGGTTATATGCCGATGCTTGATTCATATATATTCTTACATGTTAGAACCATTCAAATTAGCTAACTTTTTTCCTCGCAAAAGTAGAAGTTTATATGACATATACAGTGCATTGATATATATAAATGAATACGTGCTAGTTGTTAGCTAATGTTTGTTTGGGTTCTCAATCTTCACTCAGAACACTACATAATATACTGGACTTTGAACGTTGTAAATTGTAACATATAAATCTGGGATACTTCTGAGAATGATTATGATTTTTCATCATCAACTCCAGTTGCAAGTAGCAAAATGTAGTATAATTAACAACTGCAATCGAATTGAATAACCATCGATCTACTTTAACATAATTTCTTGTAGTTTGTTTTGGGAAGGGGGATACATGTTCTGGCGGCCATGGAGGAATATAAACAATGTTGGATTAAGATTTAAGAATCATAAAAGCAGGAACAAGAAGTAAAACCTTGAATCTCTGTTCAATGGCAACTTTCAAGACATTGCATATAAAACTGAATCTTGACACCTTAATTAAGATGGAGATCTTAGATTAAACAATATGAACTTTTACGTTCAACATTTCTTCGCGAGAAGTCAAATAACAAGGAGTAGGCACTTAAAAAACACAGCGCTGCTCTTTCTATTGAGTTAGGGAGGTGATGAAGAGGCCTTGTGACAGCAGAACAAGGCCACTTTTCTATGTCACAACAGAGGATTTGCTTGGTTCTGGAAGTTGGAGTCCATTGGTCTGCATTTGTTTGTACATCCATTGCCAGTTTTCAGGTGTTACCTCACCCCCAAGAGATCGAATCACAGAACCACCGCTGCAAGAACCCACCCGACAACATTCCTCCAGTGACAGTCCTCTTACCAATCCATACAAAAACCCACTTGCAAACAGATCTCCTGCACCTGTAGCATCAGTAACTTTTGCCTCGCCAATTGCTGGAACACGCACAAACTGAAAACCAAAATAATACTATATGTTTATATCACTAATAAAAAACACTAAGTAAAGAGTATGGAACTATCAACAAAAAAAAACAATTTTATGTGACACTCTTTCCTTTTTTAGTCAATAATTATCTGTAACCTTAATGCCATGATTTTATAGCTACAAAAATATCATGACATGTTTAAAATCACAAGTTCTTTAAAAATTCCGGCATCATCAAACTCCATGGCCAGTCAAATACATTCACATAAAATGAAATGGAGAGAAAATTTTAACTTGCTAGTAGCCTACTATAAGAATGGCAAGAACCACCGAGTTGGGGACTCTCGATTAGTCGATTACCATCTTTAAATAATATGAACATCCAGAAGATTAGAACAAAAGGTTCTTTTTTAATCATTTTGTCTTAAAGATGGACTGCAGGTGGGGAAGGATTAGAGATACCTCTTTCTCATGTTTCGCAATGCACCCGTTTTGGGCTAAGGTGACAACAGCCCACTTGCAATGTTTAGCCAAATATTCAAGTGCCGCATCAGGATCTGCTTTCTCTTCACCCCTGCATCAAATGTTGGAAAAACATAAATCGTCATTTGCATGAATTGCCTATCAATATCGTAGTCAATAAACACAATTTCTTAGTTTTAAGTAATCACCTTAGCAGCTCAGTTGCTTCATCCTCGTTTGCAAAGCAAAGGTCTATGTTTCCCGATTCCAATAATTCGATTAGAGGTGATTTAAACTTTCTCACCATCTGCCATATATTAAGAATATCATAAAGGAACCAAAAAAACAAACAAATCCTATTATCATTAACACATATCAGACATATTTCAACACGAACAATGTAATTTGAGTTTCGTTCATACGTGTGTTCTTATATACGTTTCCAACTATGGAGTATGGACAGCTCAAATAAAGAGAATGAAATAAGATCTTTGTATCGATTGAGAAGACATGTAACTGTTTCTGCTTCAAAAATTCAAAGCAAATAATGAAATACCAAACTTCTAATAATACCATGCAGCCTATGCGAACAATTACCTCAAAGCTGGCTAGATCGAGCGAAACAAAAAGGCCTTCTTCCTTTGCTATTTTGATGGCCGCCTTAATAACTTCTACATTCAGTATGGCATATCTCAGTACCAACCACTGTTACAAAAAAAATAGAGGAAAATAAGTGAAGAAAATTTCAATGCTACAATTCCCCAGAGTAGTCCTCCAACGAGTAGAAATTAAATCGTTTTCATAAATGGATAAGCAAACTCTACATGTTACTGGGAAAACATACAACATTGTAGTAACTAATTGTATAAAAACTGATGGAGATAAGAGTTTAAAATATCAAATAAGGAAGCCTCACCTTAGAACCTTTGAAGTCCTCTCTTTTCAGTTCATCTGCCTGATAAGCAAGGAAATAATAAGACGAGCATAAGGTCACTTTGCTTAATATTTTACAGGTCATTCGAATCATTAGCCACTACCGAATTTGACTAGATGAAAGTGGAAATCACCTGAACTTTCACGGAGCCAGACAAACATGGACGCATGGTACGATTGCCAACTTCGTCAACCAGACAAACACACTGTACATCACAAATTAAACAGTATAAGGAACCAGGGAATCATCTATATACACAATCCTAATATCCAACAAATGTGTTCACCTGAGCTGTAGTTCCATTCTTCAATCTCAATCTTGAGAGATCCACTTTGGAAAAGCCCATGTTGCTCATAAATAATTTACCTTCTTCATCTTCGCCACAAGCCCCAATGATCCCACTACTAATCCCAAAGCCAGCAGCCAATCCTCTAATTGTATTGGCAACACTACCTCCAGCTATAGTCTTCAATAGGGATTCATTGTCAGTAGAAGGAAGGATATGGGCGTTAAGCTCGTTGAGTATATGCTTCAACTCTTCAACTGCAACCTTTAGTTAACAAAGGAAACTAAATGGATCAGAGTCTTGTTTAGAACAAATAAGGACATTTGTAGCAAACATAATATTTCATGGTTTTTGTATTTTAGCATGCCATTTTTTTTATAAGCATTATGCCTCTCCTAGCTGGCATTACGGGCGAGATAAGCCAACCAACTCCGCATGACTGGTCGGAAAATGACTCCTATATTTTAAATCAGTTTTCACATGATAGTTCAGACTATTTTACTACTGCTTTCATCCTCCGGTCTTGGAATGATAGGATATGCAGAAACACAATCTTTTAACAAATAAAACAAATGGATTAGAGAAACGAGAAGTTAATTAACCAACTATAAAATGCATTTTATCAACTCAACCAAAACATCCTCTCAGTCCGATCTTGAAGTCCAAAGTATCAAATGCAAGCCACATTCCCTCATTTTCAGTCTCAGATTGACAGTAGTAGTGAACCCGAAACCCAAAAGTTATTCTACAATTATCAAACTATAATGTTCAATTCTAGAATCACAAAACATCTAAGCTCATGATATATGGAGAAACCGAGATCATCTCACGCATAACCCCCTTTCAGATTCTATGATACATCAAACTTCATCAGCAAAAAAGGTTCTATCTTGTTTCACAGTCATTCTCTCTATAGCTGATGCACTGGATTTTGCTAAATCAATAAATTGATCTATTTGGATTTTGACATTGTCACCATCCCATCCCAATGAAATTAAAAAGCACTCAACAGATTCTAATCAACAACAATCAAACTCAGCTACCAAACTCCCTGTCCCACCCCACAACTAAAGCAACAACAACAACATACTCAGTAAAATCCCACAAGTGGGGTCTGGGAGGTTACAGTGTACGCAGACCTTACCACTTCCGAAAGACTCAGCTCAAGTGCAGCAAATCCCACCCCCACAACTAAAACAAGATAATTAAACACATACACACTCTAAAACAGAGAATCAAAAGATCCAAAGCTGCAAAAAAAATGGAACTAAAACATACAAGCTAGCTGAAAATTTACACATATACAACACAGAATTCAAAGATCTAATTTTTTTTTTAGCAATTGGCAATAAAACACTCAATTATATCAAAAATCAAACCAACCCCAAACCTTAAAACCCCCAAACAATAAAAAAGAATCCACCTTTATCACAAAAAACTATATATAATAAAGAATAAAAAAAACAAGAAAGAGGACGTACTGGGAAAGAGCCACCACGTTCACCGGGAATTTGGGAGAGAAGAGACCAATCCACCTTAGCTATATGATCTACTAGGGCAAATGGTTGTAGTCCAAGTACAACTGGTGCACCTATATTTACACTTTCACTGTGATTTTCACCATTAATGGTGGCTGGTCGAATTTCAACTCCCATAATTCCCTTATAAATTTTGCTCTGTTAACTTTTGTCTATGCAATCCTCCAATTTATAGGCACCTCTTTTTTTACTGTACAATATTGTTACTACTAGTCCACTTGTTTTTTAATTTTAGTCTTCTCCTCCAAATATATAATCACAACTCTTTAATTCTTTAAATTTGCTAAAATTGAGCATTTTTGCTCTAACTAATAAAATTGATTTTAAAAGTAATGTTAACTATCATAAAACATTTTATCAAAGATATGAGGAAAATCCATTATTGAAAAATCAATTGACTCGATTGGTTTGATTTCAATTTTTGTTTAACTTTTCACAAATTCAATCAAGCTCATCGTTTTTTCATATGTTAAAAATAGGAGAAATGAAAAAATTGATCAAATTTAATTATTATGCAATTTTTTTAGTATAAGCCGATAAAAAAACAGTTATTTTGAAAAAAATGACCGAGCTTGGTTTCTTTTTTTGCTAAACTTCGATCGTTTTAAATAAAATATCGATCTCTCATTAAATTTTCTAGGCTTTTTGCTAAAACACGATCGAGCTAAGTTGATTTTTTTTTTTAAAAAAAGCAAATTTAGTGGGGGAGGTTGATTTGTTTTTCCATCGGTATAAAAGTAGATTGATTTTTTTATAGTCATCATTAATTTTTAAATTCATTCTATTGGTCAGATCAAAAGTGTTTTACTCTAGCAATTTTAAAAATTAAAGATATATAAAATTATATTTGGAGGACCAAAATAGAATTACTCCCCTTTATAAGAAATAAAAATTGTTTGGCTTAAAACTCAATTTTCAATCCAGCCTCCATAGATTATATATATTTTATTTCAAGAAATATATTTTGATTAATAAACTAATGTATGATGACGGCACCAAGCATGCTTTTCTGAATTTTGACAAAAAAAATGTCCTCCAAATATAATTTTTTAATATATTATTTGTCTTTTTGTTTTGTTTTTAATGGTTTTGGAATTTTTATTAATGAATAAATTCGTATATCTTTTTCTGCAAAATGAACTAATTAAAATCGAATTTTAATTTCTTACGAGAACAACACTAAACTTGCCTGTTCAAGTTAAATTATTTTTTGTATATGCAAGGCATGCATGCACATGAAATAATTGGTAAGTTTTGTTTAACTTAATTCCACCATTCATTAATTGTTTTACAAAAATAAAATGCTCGTTAATTTAGCAAATCTTAGCAAAGGTCATTCCCAAACTTCTATAAAGTACGAGATGAAACATTTATTAATGTTTTCTTGAACGTAAGTTTTGTAAACCCAAATAAAGTTTATATATAATTTGCTATTTGAATGTTTTTAGATTATAAAGTATGATAGTTCAGATATAAAAAATCATACTCTGAAGAGTTCATATATGAAACTCAAAAGATTGAAATAGTTTATATATATTTTGAAATTTCACTTGTTTTTTTTACTACATAAATATTTTATTAAAAATAGTAATCTAATCCACGTATGATATGACAACACTAAAACGTAAAGATATAAACCAATAGATATTTGATGGTTCATTGGTTTGTCTCTTTCCATAAATTTTCAATTTTGTTGAAATATTTATGGATTTTTGTTCATCATTGTTCATATAGCCTTTAACTGAAACGTATCTAAACTCGTGCTCTTCACTCAGATTTTTGTCTACCTCTCTCTCTCAATAATGCCTCTCTGTATTTTGTACAAATCTTTCTCCTCAATCAACTTTGAAAAACTCCTATTTCATTGAGTATTTGTTCTATTGGTACACTTCTTTTGTTTCACCGTTAAATACCCACATTAAAGTTCAATTAATTTGAATTCGCGCTCACTTCTGAGGGTAACGCTCCCAATAAGATTTTTTCATTCTCAGAAATCAAACCTGAGATTTCTAATTTAAAAAGGTGGAAGGACCCCGAACATCCCAATACAATCCATGTTGACCAATTAAGAATCGAGGTACTCACTAAAACACAAATACAAAATTCGATCTAAAGTTATTGAATTGTGCTGAAACAAAACGCTTTAGTAGAATAGTGGCTCCTACCCCACTATGAATGGTGTAGAAAGTACCATTTGTGGAGTGAGTGGACCAATTGTGTAAGAAGAAAAAGTGGTCCAAAAGGAATCTTCTAATGGACCCCTTACAATACATCATACACAGATCTTGAAAATATATATTTTTCTAAAAGAGAGAAAATCAAGTATGCGCCGAAGGGTAAAGAAAAAAAGATTCATGACCAAAGATGACTCCATTTTTGTCATTATAAAAACACAATAAGATAGGGCTGAATTTACGGGGAAATTGCTCATCTTTTGGCTCTTCATACCCCAATCAGCCAATTATAATATTATAATAATCTAAAGCTAACATGCCTTAGGTTTAGGTCATTGATTTTCCCACATGCACTGTGCTACTTAGTCATGCATCTCAATAATGCATGGAATCTCAAACAAGAAGGGCATTGCTAAACAGAAATGCTTCAACTGATGAAGAAATATTTTTGGAATGTGCTGTCAATGTTTTATGTTATTCCAAGTAGAATTTACCAACTTAATCTATTGAAAACGATTTCTCGAGTTACAAGCACCAAATGCAAATGGCTTTTGGGCGTAAGTTCCTTTACCAAGATGAAGAAAGTGCCTGGGAAACAAGGGGCAAAAGTCTTAACTACAAGCACTGACGTACCGATGCTATCCAATAAGTTTGGTATTATTTGGAAGGGCAACAGCCAATATCCATGACTATTCTCCATACAGATGCTCACGGGGTAAAATAAATCTCTGGAAAGCAAAAAAGAGAGAGAGAGTTGCTTGGGCACTAATCTCATTGGACGATGCTCTTTGCAGCTTTTTCAGGGAGAATATTATCAGGAAGTACAAGCTCGGGAGGTGTTTCACGGACAACACCAATCATAGAATCATATTCCTCATCACGTTTGGCATACTTCTTACGAAGCATCTGTTCAAATTCAATTTCGTCAAAGGACTTGGAATTCTCAGCTGCATGGACACGAGCCAGGTTACAATAGTTGGTTGCTGACTGAGCAATGAAGGCAATCTCTTCATCAGTTAGCTTCCTCAGAAACTTAGCTGGATTGCCCGCCCATACCTGTGTCATATAGGTTCACGATTAGATAGTGAGAGCAGATTAAGCCTCTTAAATCATAACTATTTGCAGAAGAAGCCAATCATAATGTGGCTTAATGCAGAGTGTGTTAAATCCAGTGATTCACCACACTGATTCATAATGGAATGAGAACAAAAGATGTAACTTGGTAGACTTATGAAACATTTGACAGTCTTAAACCTCCTTGAACCCCAATCCATAGTTAAGACAGTGGGATAAGTCAAATTTTACAGGAAAATTAAATGAGTCAAGTTATAAGTTGGGTGTCAAAGTTTCGATCCCATATCCACAAAACTTATGACTTCGCAACATATAAGTAACACTGTTGTATCTGACCTATTCAGAAAAGCATCGCAAACAAAATATTTAGAATTGCATAAGGAGCTGCTTTCTCCAACCACTCTTTTTCTTTAGGACAAAATAGACTTTACCTTTTCTGTGTAGCGGTAATAAACTAGGAATTTTGAAGGCCTAATTGCAATGAAGCTTAGATAGATAAGGGCAAGTTATATCTAATATAAGACAAAATCCAATCATGTCCTCAACATCTTTACTTCTCTCTCATATCCAACATAGGTGGGCCAGAGAGTGAAACCCACAAAAGAAAGAGAAACTCCATACACGTATTTTAAGAGGTGAGGTGTTATTGCTAGCAAGCAGCAGCAAACATAGGTATATGTCTCAAGAGGAGAGTAAAACACCTCCATGGAATTTCACCCATTCTACCACATCTTTTAACAGCGGACTTGCTGTAAATAAATCATTGGTGATGATGAGGGGACTACTGGATACCTACCTCTCCGGAGGGAATCCTTGTGTTCTGTTTCACAAGGGATCCTGCAGCAACCATGGCATGTTTCTCTACATGAACACCATCAAGCAGTGTGGCTCCCATACCAATGAAGGCCTCATCCTCAATGGTGCAGCCATGTACAACAGCACTATGACCTACAGAAAGCTGAAGTCACTATCCATAAAACCAAGGTAACAGATGCTAAGGCAGACTTGAATACTTACCAACAGTGACATTGTTCCCTATAATGGTGGGCAGCACCTTTTGACTTATGTTTGATTTGGCCACATGAACAAGGGAGTTGTCCTGTATATTGGTGCCAGATCCGACACTGATGCTGTTAACATCACCTGTAAAAGAGAAGGCACATAAAAAATTTAAATACTTCAATATAGCATGCAAATACGGAAAATTTCTTGCCGACTAATAATCACTACACAAAAAAAAGTAATGAAGTTGTGCTATCATTAATTATTAGAAATGATTAAATACACCCCCACGGACAATCATATTTGTGATAAAAACCCAAAATAAAAGTTGAATTTCGCCTAAGTGATTAGTTGCAAGAGCTCATATACAAGGGGAAGGGGAAACCCACCTGTTGAAATGGGTCATGTATGAGAAATTTCAAATTTCCCTAAACAGGTAGGACTGGGATGAGAACACCCTTACATCACCTCACATTTTCACTGATTATTTATGTGATAAGAGAAGGTATATGTACTAACACACTATACATAGGCATATGTAAGACAGGTTTTAGGGTCCTTACGTACAAATTAAAACAAAACCACATAAATGGTATTTCATGCATTTAAATTTTCCAAAGTTCCTTTTACATTCTAAAGTGTCTTGTGGGAATTGAAAAGAATAATATATCAAGGAGAAGGGAAGAGGAGAAGAGATTTCCTACATCTATCCCAATGAAGCGTCTATCAAACCGTTGCAATTGATGTTTGACGGCCAAAAGAAGGAAAAGATCTACAGAAATTAGGTTTTCGATACGAAACTAGTGACTCAAGCAACCCTTTGGGGTGGCCCAATGGTTAGGGCTTGGGACTTCCATGTTGGAGGTCTCAAGTTCGAAACCCCTTGCCAGCGAAAGCAAGGGGTTTGCCTTCTGGGTCGAGCTCGTCGCACCGGGCTTGCCTAGTGCAGATTACCTCTCCTATGTGGTTTGCGAGGTATTGCATAGGAGCGGGGTTTTTACCCCGTGCGCACCCAAAGGGTAGTGGCTGCGGGTTTCCCTTGTCATAAAAAAAAAAAGAAAAAAAAGTAGTGACTCAAGCAAGAAATTGTTCAAGTTCCAAGAAGCCCCCAAAATAACATTTCATTTGCTGATCATTTTTCAAATAGTTTATTCTAAATTAAGAGCTACACTTTTCAAAGAGTACTGCACATAGCCACATACTGCAACTTCAGTACCCTATGTTAACTGCCATATAGAGGAATTGAGGGAAGAATATAGAAGGCCAACAAGCAACAAAAGATTAACTCTTATTTGCCAATGGATAGCGTGCATCATACCAACTTCACTATGTTATGCACTAGAACAACGGCGGAGTCATGGAAACATGGTCAAAACTACTATTACTTGAGAATCAAAACTGCCATGTAACACTTGAACATACCATCCAACAATAACAATATTGTGATAAGATACTTACCTCTTAGCACACATCCATACCAAATAGATGAATTGCGTCCCACATGGACGTCTCCAATGACTGTGGCACCTGGAGCTACAAATACATCCTTATCCACCACTGGAGCTTTATCAAATATGTTCATAAGAGTCCGATGCCTGGACACTGAAACATAGAAGGTGTAACTAACCAAGCTTAAGTTCAAATTTGACCACTTAAAGGAGTCTAATTACTAGAAGGAAGGCTACATAACAGACATTTTTTTTCTTTTAATAAGGGAGATGGTGTTTGAGAATTGTTGCATGAAAGATCAATGAGGCATAACTGGTGCAATTCATATGAGAATAAATAAATATGACAATAATGTATCACTTAATATCATTTATTTTTAAAAAGATAATGGATAATAGTGGCAATAAAGTGGATAATTATTCAAGTTACATATCACATCCTGCATTCCTGCTCTTAGTAGGCATATTCTTTTTTTTTTTATGAAGTAAGTAGATTCATTTCAAGGCATCAAGAAGATGCAAGCTTTACAAGGATAGATCAGTTAAGCTCACAAAAAAAGGATTTGTAGCCTCTTTCTAAGCTATAGAGCTAACAAAATCCAAGAAAAGTTCTAAATTATTTACAGGGGTCAGTTTGGACCAACTAAAAAGGCTAACTAGACATCTGCCTCGCAAAAGATTTCTAGAAGTTGAAATTCCATCAAAACATCTTTTGTTCCTCTCTGTCCATA
>JAJOOS010005623.1:0-74983 GCA_029582725.1 Solanum chiquidenum
AAGAATAATCAATGCATGCAACAACACTATTCAAGAATTTCTTAATTACTAATCATACTTCGTTAATCACTCATGGTTCCCACAACCCTAGTTGTGGATTTAGTTACCCATAATAGCAAGAACACAATTCATAATATTAGAAAAAGAAATAATGAACTTACGTAATAGATTAGAATAAACCCAGAATCTCAACTTGAATATCAAAGTCAAAAATCGTCAAAACGTGCTTAGGAAATTAAAAATTGCTAAAGTTGCAAGTTAATCTCCAAAGCCACAAATTAGAACAAGAATAATAATGTCTAACTCTAAAATTGAGGTTTACATGCCCTATATATAGAAAAATAAGTCCTAACTAAAAAGAAAATGAAATAAGGGAATAATGTTTCAGGACGCGGTTTCGATCGATGATACTAACCTACAAACCGTGGATTGATCTACGGTCTGTAGGTCCCTTCCGTTACTCAGGACTTGAGAAAATTTTTAACTTCAAAATCTTCAAATCTCTGAACCAAACGACGGATCACCAGTATGGACCGTGGATTGATCTATGGTCCGTGGATCCTCTTTCGTAGCTCCATACTTAGAATCTTAAAAATCAGGTACTGCAACCCCTCTCTGAATCATTCGACGGATCAGCAGTACGGTCCGTAGATCAATCTACAGACCATCGATTGCAATCGTTGTTCCACACTAGGTGAAGAATTCCCTGATCTTCCTCCATGACTTACTAGTCCATCTACGATCATCATCTACCGAACATGAATGGACCTATGGTCCGTGAATCACATCCGTAGATGGGCTTTTCTGTACATTCCTCAACTATGTCCCTCAACTTTTGGTCTGAACTCATTCCCTGAAAACCTGGAAAAAAAACCCATTAATACTAATACAAAATGGCCCTATACACACACAACTCTTAAGTGAAATGTATTTAAAATACCGTAAACTCACGGTAAATCAGCTACTACTACTACTGATACTAGTAGAATGGATCCCAGTTGTTGGGTATGCCTCCTCTCTAGATGTAAGGTCTTCCTATTTATTATATATAACAAATAAATACCCTTTTACAACAATTAAACAAAAATTAAAGGAAAAGAGTTGGATGGGACCCATAATAAGTATCATTTAATCTCACATAAGCACTTAGATAGATGACGTAAGCAAAGGATAAATTTGTCTGAGAGTTCCAGAAAATCAAAAGAGCGACAGTAAGTTGAAAATCAAAAGCTGTAAAATAAAGTTAATTAACAAACGAACCCTCAAGCTTACATAATAATTTTGAAAAGCACACACGATGATGACTTGTGTGCTTGTTCTCCTTTCTTATATAGTAATATTCTTACATCAACATGTTTATAGGGATTTTGCGAGTTTACTTAGGGTAAGTTTAAACTTTATAATAAATTATTTAAATTTTGATCATGTGCATGTTTGATTTAATCATTTCAATTTCTATGCTTTTAGGGCTGAAATAGATTTTCTGTTACAATCCAAAATGGGTTATAATTAGTGGCATCCTAGGTGGGCGAACCAACGAATGTAAACTCCAACTTATTTTAGTTGTTCAACTTATGCATTACTAAAACAATCAAAATTACGAAGAATTTGATTGTTTTTTTGGTAAAGAAAAATTGTAAATATTTGCGAAGTAATTGATTGATTCTCGCAAATCTATCTATTTAATATAATTAAGATAAAGAAAATAATATATATTAAATTTGTACTGACAAGGACTAGTGTAATTAGTACTCCCTTTGTCCCTAATTACTTGTCCATTTTTCCTTTATTAGTTGTCCCTAATCACTTGTCCATTTTGATAAATCAAGAAAGGACAAAAATAATTCTCTATTATACCCTCAATTTATTACTTTGAAAAATATAGAACTTCTTGAAAATCTTAAGTTTTTTAAGTCATCCACTTCATAATTAATAGGGGTAAAATGGTACACTCACTATATCAATTATTGTCTTCTTAATAGGTGTGTCAATTCAAAAGTGAACAAGTAATTAGGGACAGAGGGAGTACTTGGATAAGTGCAGAAATAATTTCTTAAAAATAAGGATAAATTATTTTTAAAAAAATAATTGAATCTTAATTTATTGAAGTAGAAGTAGAAGTAGAAGTAGACAAGCCTAACACATATTTTTCTATATTTATGTAATAATGATAATAATAAATAGAAAGAATTGATTTGACATAGTTGCATCGATCATGTGGGAAAGAAAGACGGGGCAATAATTGACGATGAGCTTGTAGGTGGTGAATAAGTGTCCACTCCACCGCCCTGCCTATTTTGATTTTATAGTATATCTTTGTGCACGTATATTTATATAATTTGTTTTGATTGATATATGAGAAATGATAGGATAGTATAGTTGTAATAGAAGGATATATTGATGGCTAAGTTTGGAGGGTTAAACCACTTGTTTGTGATGATCTTTGTGTCGTAGTTGGCCATATTTGTTTTAACTCCAGCGACGGAGGGTTAAAATTGCAGGTGCCAGCCACGGAGGCCAACCACGGCCCGTGGGTAAGACCACAAACCATAGTGTGGACCATGGATTGGTTACCCCTAAGGTCCGTGGTTCACTGGCCCAAAGACAATCTACTAACAACGAACGATGGTCGTGCAGGATGGCCCATCAACCTTAGCACGGTCCGTCGTCAATGTTCCGTAGGTGGTATGTCGACAGTTAAGTTCAGGGGTAGTTGGGTCATGGATGAGTCCACAATTTGGATTCATTTAGGGCTATATTTTGATATAATTAGTGTCCTCAAATGCATATTTTGTCTCAATAACTGATGCAAACCCTTAAATTTTAGGTATTTAGATTGAGAGACAAAGCTTGGACGCTATCAAGTAAAATGGACCAAAGCGACTGAAAGAACGGAGAAAAGACTTCCTGAGGATCGCCTAAACTAATAGGAGAGTCACCAAAAGGTCCTAAATCCCACCAAATGTTCGAGTGTGCTGAGCCTTGAAGGAGAAGGCTAAGTCTACGATGAAAAGGAACAGTTGGCACGTCACCGAGTAGTTCAGCGAAGCAGCACTCTATCACCCAATGCCTCAAAACGTGAGAATGACGAAGGTAAAAGCAGAAAGGTAATGAACCAAACCAAAGGGCAGATCGCCGAGTGTGTCAGCGATCCCGACTAACTGCGCCGAGTGATCCTCTGCACACCAAATTTTCAAACACTATAAATACTTGTTTAAATTGTTAGCTTAGTATCATACTTTAGAGAAAAAAATATTTTTGCGACTAAGAATATTTCAGTTTTAGTTCTTAGAGTTTTTGGAGACATTGTGCTTGAAGATTTGAAGATTTTCAATTCCAAGAAATTGGAAGTGGGTCTCGAAGAATCTTCATCCTTGACGTGTTTAAAGACTTTATTCATTGTACCCACTTGATGGAAGCACTTGTTGGTATTGATTTCTATCTCTTTTTCATGTCTAGCTAAAACCTCAAATTTTGGGGTGTGATTTTGTGAATATGGGTTAAATCTACTGTTGGCTGTTGCTTATTGTTGGTATATTCGTTGTTTATATGTGATTTCATTTAGTAGTTGTGTTTGAACTTAATGAGATTGTAGTTGAAAATACGATTTCATCTTAGTGTTTTTGGCTTGCTCAAGAGAGAGGTTTTAAAACTAATACTACTAAATCGATAGTCAGTGGTTATTGGGTCATCGTGGTTTCATCTAGAGAGAGTGAATCCTAGGCCCTTTTCCACACTTTCAGCTCGAGCGAGTGAATGGGCTAAGGCGGAGGTTGTGCTTAAATGTGGCAACTCAGTGTTCGAGAGAAACTGAGTTGATTTGTGGTAAGTTACTCGAGAAATAATTTACCCCCACTAAAGTCTTGCCTAGTTATAAATATTCAGCGATGTACTATCAAAAGCATCAACCCGATAGTGTCTTTTATTCCATATTCCTATCACATCCCAAGAATCCCCTCTCCCTATACTCACATCTTTGTATTTTCGTTGTTTTAGTTGTTAATCACAAAAAAAAAACCATTGATAATTGACATTCGTGTCAACCCCTTAATTTAGTATGTTTTTATTCGTTAATATTTACAGCTATAATTGATTAGAACTTAATTTTACTTTTCTATTAATTCTCGAAACCACTTCTTGTGGGAACGATCGTAACCCTTGGTTGGGTAATATCACTACACGCGATCGCTGGCACTTGAACCAAAGTAGTGTCTTGATACGTGAAGTCAAAATGGTGCCACTGCCGTGGAGTGGTGTTATTTGAGAATTTGTAGTTAAGTAGAATTTTTTTTCTTGTTAGTTTTAGTTCTACTTACTTAATTTGCAGTTTTGTTTCGATTGTTTGTGTTGAAAGCAGGAAGCATGAGTGTCAATGGAAGCAACGATAGCCAGGTGGGCCACCAAGACAACATCGAAAATCTCATCGATGTCCAAGAGCCCAACATTAATGACCCCCATCTAGTGGGAGGTATTGGGGCCATCCGTTTACCTCCAACTGAGGGAAATGCAGTGTTCCACATAACCAGCACTATGTTGCAACTCTTGCAACTAAAGGGACTTTTCCGTGGATTTGCTCATGAGGACCCTCACGAGCATCTTCAAAACTTTGTGGATGTGTGCAACCCATTCTCTTTCAAAAACATCTCTAAGGAGTCAGTCCGGTTAAGGTTATTACCTTTCTCATTGATGGGAGAGGCGTGTAAGTGGCTGACTGAGTTGCCATGCGAATCCATCACTTCTTGGGAGGAATTGGTAAACGCATTTCAAGTACGATTTTTCCCTCCTTCAAAGATGATGACTCTTCGGGACAACATTCAGAGTTTTAAATGTCTAGAGGGTGAGCCAATCCATGAGACTTGGTTGTGATTCAAAAAGTTGGTGCTCCAATGCCCAACTCATGGTCTACCCGACAATGTTTTGCTACAGTATTTTTACTGAAGTTTGGACTCGGTAAACAAAGGTGTTGTTGACCAAATTTCACCTGGAGGTTTGATGCAGCAACCGTATGCAGTAGCAGAGCGTGGTACACTCGTGAAGACCAGGTCTCCCCTCTAACATTCAAGCTCTCTAAGGAGCAGATGTAGAGAGATCATGAGAGAGACCAAAACATGGCCAAGATCATGACACAACTTGACATTTTATCCAAAAATGTCATAGGGGCTGGTGCCCGTGGTGTCAATGTCGTTGGGGTCAGGTGTGAAAATCCAGAGGAGATGGAGTTTGAAGCCTTGTATAATGAGGAGGTAAATTTTCTAGCCAACCAAGGCAGTGGTTATCGTTCAAACTACTCGAGGCAGGGTGGTAACCAAGGTTGGGCTAGAGAGGATGGTTGGAAGGATCGCGAAAAAGAATGGAGGGACTAAAGTCCTAACTGGAAGGATGGGGAGAAAGACAGGTATGTGCCTCCCCATAAGCGCCAAAAGTCGAAGGATTCGGAAGGTGGTAGGTTTGAGGATATGCTCTCTCGTATACTCAACAAAGTTGATGGGTCAGACAAAATTTTGAAAGAAATGAAAGAATATGTGTCCACCCTTAGCTAGACCGTCACATCCCATTCAGTATCGATAAAGCAGTTGGAGACCCAAATGGGTGATATGTCGTCTCACTTAAATATGAGACAAAAAAGGGGGGGTTGCCTAATGACACTATGGTCAACCCCAAGAATGAGGTTTGAAGGTGGACTTGCGTCGTGTCGCGACATTAAATAAGGCATTGTTTGAGAGTCAACCCAAAACCCCTTATTGCATTTTATTTGTGTTTTGGTAAAACAATGGTGTGTTGTTTGTATAGGTTGAACTGTGGAAAGTGTTTGAAAAAGTGAAGGGAGGCGAGCAACAGGTACAGTCGGTGAACCTGACCTAATCTGCCGTTTGACTCAAGACACCTCCAAATTGGAGTATGTAAACTCGGCGAGCCTAGGAAATTATTGGCGAATTGCCGACCATGTGGGCAATATTGACGGAAACCACCGTTGGGACCTCCACACTCACTGGAGGTTCTGTAAAATTTGGCGAGGTAAATGAACACTCTGTGAATCGTCGAGAGGATAGGCGAGCTCGACTAATGTTGCCAAATGGGCAAAAACTGGATGATTTTTGTCACACCCCAAACTCGAGGGGCGCAACTAGATCTTAATGCCAAAACTCAGGCCCGAGCCGACCCTGCTGAAACATTTGCTACTAGCGCATGGAAGCCACACGCAATCAAGAAAAGAAACAAGTATATCTCGGCTTAAAACAAAGCCCTCGGCCGGCAAGGCCCTTGTCAACTAATCTATAAAAGAAATAGCTACTCCCCGGAGATCATATAAATAAATAGTCAACTAGCACATAAGTCCTGATTGGGTCGTCGAGGCTACCATGATATCTATACCAAAATTGAAAGAAATTATATATCAAGACAATACATCAAATAGCTCACAAGCTTCAGCAAACAAACAAACTAGGCCAATATGACCATTAATGTAGCTACACATTAGTTTGCAAGCCTCTAAAAGTAGTAAATATTGGTGGGACAGGGCCCCAGCCTACCCATAAAGATATATACAACAAAAGGTAACAAACCTCCCAACTGTGGCAATTCTGGAGGAAAGGGTCTAGGCAATCGGATAGAAGTCAATCCTGCTGCTGAGGAAGTCTACAGGGTCGTCTGTCGGGACCTGCATGCATGAATGAAGCACCCCCAAGGTAATGGGGCGTCAGTAAAAAATAATGTACAGAGTATGAAAGGCTATAGGCTAAGTGAGCAAGTATCATAATATACCAAAAGCAATCACGTAAGGAAATCAAAATTTTAGATAAGCATTCTAACCCGCTACTGAATCTAAAAAAACAAAAATGATCAAACATCAACCTAACCAAGTCACCATAAGCTTGGAAGGTGTAGACAACATACCACCTGCCTAGGCCCCCATAAGCCCAGAAGGTGCCAACTCAATCTACAAACCCCTATCGGTATCCCCTTGTCTTTGTAAGAAGTGGCATAGCCCTTTTTGGCAACGATATAACCCCGTAGGCAGCACATAGCCCTCTTAGGCAACATCATAGCTCTGTGGGCTGCACATAGCCCTTTTTTGCATCAACATAGCCCTGTACGAAACATATAGCTCTCTTTGTTGTCAAAATAGCCCCGTAGGCAACACATAACACTCTTTGGCATCAATATAGCCCTGTGGGCAACACATTTCCCTCTTTGGAAATACCATAGTCCTATTAGACAACATCATAGCCCCCATAGGCAGTTCATAGCTCAACAAGTAACCACAATAGCTCAAAGGGCGACAACAAACAATTGAATAGTCTAAAGGCGAGCAATTTAGCTATAAACAATATATATGAATAATCTCCAAGTCGTTCCTAACTTATCGTCATTCTTAGCAGATTATGAGTCCCTAAAATGAGGGTTTATAACCACTCAATCATCCAACCACTCACAATTACAGCTACAAGATCACCAACATTAACTACCTCTAAAGACACATGTCGAACGAAAGGAATAGCCTTAACATACCTTTCCAATGAACGCTTGAAAGACCGTAGTTCCTTCACAAAAGTTGTTCCTTATATCCTAAGCTTCACAAACGCTATATACACACATCTGTTATGCACCTATAAATAGTTCATAATTAATCTTAAATCGGCAGATTTGCCATATTGCCCCAACTTGTCCCGAGATGATTACCTTAGTTAACCAAGTTTAAACCTTGAAGAAACACCAATAACTAGAAATTTATATCTTCAAAAACCAGCTCCAAACGCAGCTAATAGAAGGGAAAAATGATTACCACGTGTAGAGATCACATTTCTAGGCACGAGGGCAACATTTAATGGTTGAAATCGTCAAAAACTAACCTTCATCATGCAAGAACTCCATAGGAACCCTCTCTTAAACTTTCTCTCTGGTTAGGAAGTGAAAATAAATGTTTTCATGGCTTAAAACGTTGAGTAAGCTGACATACCACATTTTTTACACGACCCGAATTAGACCGGGATTCTGCTCCGGCAGTCCGTAGTAAAACCCTCATAACGTTTTACTCCAATGTTGGTTGGATACGGGGTTTTGTGAGTTGCAAACTAGACTTGTAGGCATTCTATTTATTGGGTGATAGGCCTTCTAGATCTTTATATATTGGGAGAAAACATCCAAGACATTTGACCCAAATTTCAGAGAAATCTTTAAAAAGGAACTACGATAACTTTCGCCAACTTTTATTTTGCCACTTACCTAACTTCAAAACTTGAGATACAACCCTTGAACACTTAAATTATGACATACTACATCATTCTTAATTTACTACCCACCCTCCTTGTCTTTCCACGAAGATACGAGTTAATTTAGACATTTTGAAAAGTCGGGGTGTTACATCCTTCCCCCCTTAGACACATTCATCCTCGAATGAAAAAAATCTCAGTGACGCGGTTAATTCCTTAGGAGTTTCAAAAATTTAGGCAAAATAACCTTTGTAAATGTGACTATCCAGGAACATGAAACGCAGAAATTCTAACCTAGCGTCTCACAGGATGACATAAATATCTAAGCATTATAGCTCCACAATAACACTGCGAGAAAATATACAACGGCAACGAAAATAATAATAAGCAACAATATAAAAAAATCATATTGGTATCTAACCTCACTGCACTAATATAAACTGATATGCCATCACCCTGGGTATGAAACAAGTGAGGATATTTGGACCTCATGCCATCCTCAGCTTCCCAGGTCACCTCTTCTCTATTCTTGTTTCTCCACAATACTTTAACCGAAGCCATCTCTTTGGTCCTCCATTTACGGACCAGTAGATGTAATATGGCACTTGGAGTTTCCTCGTAGAACAACTCCTCTGTGATATGAACATCCTCAACCGGGACAACCCAAGAAGGGTCTCCTACGCACTTTCATAGAATCGATAAATGGAAAACTGGATGACCAAATTCTAACCCCGAAGGCAATCCTAATTCATAAGCTACCCATCCTACCCTTCGAATGATCTGGTATGGCCCAATAAATCTGGGACTAAGCTTGCCTTTTCTGCCAAATCTCATAACACCCTTCTTAGGCGAGACTTTTAAGAATACCCAGTCATCGACACAAAACTCTAAGTCCCTTCGTCGCATATCTGAGTATGACTTCTGTCGGCTTTGAGCTGTTAGCAACCTCTCCCGAATAAGCTTAACCTGCTCCACTGTCTGCTGTACTAAGTTGGGTCCAATCAACCTTGACTCACCTACCTCGAACCATCCGATGGGGGACCTACATTTTTGCCCATACAAAGCCTCATAAGGTGCCATCCTGATGCTGGAATCATAACTATTATTGTATGTCAACTCAATAAGAGGTAATTGGTCATCCCAAATTCCCTTGAAGTCTAGTGCGCACGCCAGTAACATATCCTCGAGTGTCAAAATTGTGCGCTCTGCCTGGACATCTGTCTGAGGGGGAAAGGTTGTAGTAAGATTAACCTATGGCCCCAGTCTTTTCAGGAAGGACTTCCATAAGTCGGTGGTAAATTGTGCTCCTCTATCAGAGAGAATAGATACTGGGACACCGTGTAGCCTAACAATCTCTCTAATATAGAACCATCCATAGTATTTGGCTGTAAAAGTAGCCCTGACTGGTAAAAAGTGGGCTGATTTTGTTAGTCTATCAACAATTACCCAAATAGAGTCAAACTTGCAACGCGATCGAGGTAACCATGTAATAAAATCCATATTAATTGCTTCCCACTTCCACAAAGGAATGGCTATCTCCTGAACTAGCCCAGCGGGATTTTGGTGCTCAACCTTCACATGTTGGCAGTTAGGACACTATGCCACAAACTCAGCAACGTCCTTCTTCATCCCGTGCCACCAATAGATCTCCTTAATATCAGGGTACATCTTCGTCTAACCAGGGTGAATAGAATAACGGGAATGATGTGCCTCTTCCATAATTCAATGTCGAAGCCCTGCAACATTTGGAACACACAATCTACCGCTATATCTAAGAACTCCATCTCTTTCTATATCAAATGCTAAAGACTGTTGATCCTGAACTTTGGCTCTGATCTGCCATAAGCTAGGATCCTCTTGTTTCCGTGATTTTACTTGTACAACTACAGATGATACAATTGTATCCTGAATTGTTACCCCACTATCTTCCGCCTCTAACAATAAGACTCCCAAGCTAGCTAACTGATGAATCTCTCACGCTAGCTCATTCTTCGCAACACCTAAATAGGATAAACTATCCATAGATCTTCGACTGAGGGCATCGGCTACCACATTCACCTTTCCTAGATGATATAAAATATCCACGTCGTAGTCATTCAGTAACTCAAGCCATCGAGGATGTCGCAGATTTAACTCCTTCTGTCTAAAGATATATTGAAGGTTTTTATGATCTATGAAGATGTCATCATGAATGCCATACAAATAATTTCTCCTAATCTTTAACGCATGCACAACTGCAGCCAACTCTAAATCGTGGGTCGGATATTTCTTCTCATGCTTTCTCAACTGCCTTGAAGCATATGTGATAACCTTACCATGTTGCATTAGAACACATCCCAACACAACACCAGAAGCATCACAATACACTGCATAGTCTTCTGAACCCTCTGGCAATTGTAGAACTGGTGCTGATTTCAACCTGTCCTTCAGCTCCTGAAAACTATGCTCGCAAGCCTCAGTCCACTGGAACTTAGCTGCTTTATGAGTCAACTTCATTAATGGGGCTGAAAGTGAGGAAAACACCTCTACAAACCTTTTGTAGTACCCAGCTAACCCTAAGAAACTACGAACCTCAGTTGAAGTCATGGGTCAGGGCCAAGTCTTTACGACCTCAATATTTTGTGTATCAACTGCAATGCCTGCATCTGATAAAATATGGCCTAAGAAAGCTATAGAGTCCAACCAAAACTCACACTTAGAAAACTTTACATAAAGTTCTCGATCTCAAAGAACCTGAAGGACTGCTCACAGATGATTTGCATGCTCAGCTTGGGAACGTGAATACACCAAAATATCATCAATAAATACAATCACAAACAAGTCTAGATACAGCCTGAATATACTATTCATCAGGTCCCTGAACACTATTGTGGAATTAGTTAATCCAAAAGGCATTACCAAGAACTCAAAGTGTCCATATCAGGTTCTAAAAGCTATCTTTGGAACGACTTTCTCCTGAACTCGTATCTGGTGGTACCCTTATCTTAAATCAATCTTTGAGAAGCACTTATCACCTTGTCACTGATCAAACAAGTCATCGATCCTCGGAAGGGGATACTTATTCTTTATAGTCGCCTCATTTAGCTGTCGGTAATCAATACATATTCTTAATGAGCCATCTTTCTTCTTTACGAATAACACTGGAGCACCCCATGGTGAAGCACTAGGACTAAGAAAGCCTTTATTCAGCAAGTCTTTCAGCTAATCCTTCAACTCCTTTAGCTCAGCAGGAGCCATTCTATAAGGAGGAATGGATATGGGTTGTGTACCTGGTAGCATATCGATAGCAAAATCATTTTCCCGGTCTGGAGAGATACTAGGGAGCTCATTTGAAAATACATTTAGAAACTCATTCACTACCAAAATAGACTGAAGATCCAGTGGTTCTGCATATATATCATGACCATGAACAAGATGATCAATACAACCTCTAGTAATCATCCTCCTAGGGTTAAGATAGGAAATAAACCTACCTTTCGATGTCATTGTATCGCGTTTCCATTCCCGAACTACCTCTCCTGGAAAGTGGAATCTAACAATCTTTGTCTGGCACTCAACATTAGTATAGCAAGAAGCTAACCAGTTCATATCCATAATGACGTCAAAATCAACCAGATCTAACTCTACGAGATCGACAGAGGTCTAACGATCGATAATTTCTGTCGTGCAACCTCGATAGACTCTCCTGGCAACAATAGACTCACCAACTGGTGTAAATATAATAAAGGGTCGATCTAATGACTCTGCTACTATACATAACTTCCCCGTAATAAATGGCGTAACATAACACAGAGTAGATCCAGGATCTATCAAAGCATAAACATAATGGGAGCAAACAATCAATGTACCTATCACAACATCTGGTGATGACTCTGAGTTTTATTGGCCGGCTAGTGAATATGTATGGTTCTTTCCACTACCAGAACAAGATGCTCCCTCTCTGCCTCCGCCTCTACCTCTACTTGTTGATGTTTGGGGTCCACGCCCTATAGACTGTGCTGATGAGGAGGAACCTACTACTGACCTGGTCGACGGACCTATACCACCCTGACCTACGGTCGGGCAATTTCTCCACCCATTCCCCTCCTGTCCGCATGAATAACAACCTGTGGAACCCTGTCTGCACCTCCCGAAATGCATCCTACCGCAAGTAGCACAACGCGGCGGGGCTGTCCTAGCCTAGCCTAAATCTCTCTGCTGCTGTCAGCCTGATGCTCATGAACCCTCATCTAGGCCTGACTTTCCCTGAAGATCAAATCTACTACCCTGGAAATGCTGTGGTAGAGGTCTAGGTGGCCTAATAGAATATCGGGGTCTGGGACCACCCTAAAAATCTCCCTTTGAACCAGCGGGCCTAGCCCTCTTTTGTCTCTCTCTCTCGACCCTCTCACTCATATACTATAAATGTCGGCGATCCTCTCTGTCTTGTGCAAAAGCCTAAATTTAGGAGATATCCATATTAGCATTTAGTGTAGTGGTAGAACAAGCGTCGATATAGTCTGAATCGAGCCCTCCCAAATATCTATGCACCGTATCATGCATCTTATCAACAAATGATAGTACATATCTAGCCAATGAATCAAATCTCAGCCCGTACCCTCGAACACTCATGCTGCCTTATTGGAGGTTTAGAAACTAGTCCACTCGGCCATCCCTAATATCTCGAGGAAAATAGTGATATGTGAAAGCTTCTGTAAAGCTATCCCAATTGGGTAGAGATGCATCTTTCTCCTAGATTTGTCCCAACTCTCGTACCATAATACTACAACATCGCGCAATTAAAATGCTGCTAACTCAACTGACTCAGCCCTGAGGCATGCATGACTCTAAAGATCCTATGAAGCTGATAAACAAAGTGTTGAGGGTCCTCTCTGCGATCTGTCCCTGTAAACTGTGGAGGATTCCAGGAAAGAAATTCACGAACTCTCAAAATTTTGAGCCCTTCAGAAGGTCCGGCAATATCTGGCGCAACTGGCTGGCGTTGTGCAGCCACTAACTATGCTAACATACATACTGCACTCTTGAAATCTTGATTAGATAGAATAGGAGAAACTAGAGGTGGTATTGCTGGTGGAGCTGGAAGTCCTGTAGCCTTCGGATGCTCCTGAATGTGTGGAGAAGCTATAGGGGGCTGAGAAGATGTCTCCCCCTAGGTATCACAATGGGCTACCTCCACCTGTGGTACTTTGTCGGTACCCTCCCCTGCAGCTGTATCTAGCCCCTGGCTAGCTGTGGTCTGTCTTGTATCAGCCATCTCTATCTGCATACAAGTATCAATTATAAGCTTGAAACCTCAACCCTGAAGACACCGCTCTATAGCACGAGGTGAGCAAAAGAAGGATAGTCATTCTAACATGCCCGGTAGATTCTTTCTTATCAAATGTGGTGCACAACACATTTATAAATAAGACTCTACTAGACACGACTTGCAAATTCCCTAGGATACGACGTTGCTTTAAAACCAAGTTTGTCACGCCTCAAACTCGAGGGGCGCAACTGGTTCCTAATGCCAAAATTCAGGCCTGAGCTGACCCTCCTGAATTATTTGCTACTAGCGCATGGCATCCACACGCAATCAATAAAACAAACAAGTATATCTCGGCTTAAAACTAAGCCCTCGGCTGGCAAGGCCCTTATCAACTGATCTATAAAAGAAACAGCTACTCCCAGGAGATCAAATAAATAAATAGCCAACTAGCACAGATGTCCTGATTGGGCCGTCGAGGCCACCATGATATCTATACCAAAACTGAAAGAAGGTATTTATTGAGACAATACATCAAACAGCTCACAAGCTTCAGCAAACCAACAAACTAGGAAGTATAGCCATAACGTAACTATACACCTTACACACTAGACTGCAAGCCTCAAAGAGTAGTAATTACTAGCAGGGCAGGGCCCCACCCTACCTATAAAGATATATACAACAAAAGGTAACAAACCTCCAAACTCTGGCAGCTCCGGAGGAAATGGGCTAGCCAATCGCATAGAAGTAAAACCTGCTGCTGAGGAGGTCTATTGGGTCTTCTATCGGGACCTCATGAATGATTGCAGCATCCCCAAGGCAATGGGGCGTCAGTACAAAATAATGTATAGAGTATGAAAAGCTATAGACTAAGGGAGCAAGTATCATAATATACCAAAAGCAATCATAGAAGGAAATCAAAATTTTAGATAAGCATGCTAACCCGCTACTGAATCTAAAAAAAACAAAAATGATTAAACAACAACCTAACCAAGCCCCCATAAGCTTGGCAGGTACAAACAACATACCACCTACCTAGGCCCCCATAAGCCAGAAGGTGCCAAATCAAACTACATACCCCTATCGGTAGCCCCTTGTCTTTGTAAGAAGTCACATAGCCCTTTTTGGAAATGATACATCCCCGTAGGCAGAACATAGCCCTCTTAGGAAACATAATAGCTCTGTGGGCTGCACATAGACTCTTTTGCATCAACATAGCCCTGTAGGCGACACATAGCCCTCTTTGGTGTCAAAATAGTCCCGTAGGCAACACATAACACTCTTTGGCATCAATATAGCCTCGTGGGCAACACATAGCCCTCTTTGGAAATAACATAGTGCTATTAGACAACATCATAGACCCCATAGGCATTTCATAGCTCAACAACTAACCACAATAGCCCCAAGGGCGACAACAAACAATTGAATAGGCTAAAGATGAGCAATTTAGCTATAACCAATATATATGAATAATCTCTAAGTCGTTCCTAACTTAGGGTCTTTCATAAAATATTATGAGTCCCTAAAATGAAAGTTTATAAACACTCAATTAGTCAACCACTCACAGTTACATCTACAAGATCACCAACATTAACTACCTCTAAGGAAACATATCGAACGAAGGGAATAGCCTTAACATACCTTTCCAATGAACGCTTGAAAGACCGTAGTTCCTTCATGAAACTTGTTCGTTATGTCCTAAGCTTCACAAACACTATATATACACAACTGGTACGCACCAATAAATAGTTCATAATTAATCTTAAATTGGGAGTTTTTCCATATTACCCCAACTTGTCGAAACGTCCGTAGAAATTCATAAAAACAATCATAAAAGACTCTCGAGATGATTACCTTAGTTAACCAAGTTTAAACCTTGAAGAAACACCAATAACTACAAATTTATATCTTTAAAAACCATCTCCAAACATAACTAATAGAAGGGAAAAATGATTGCCACGTGTAGAGATTATGTTTCTAGGCACGGGGGCAACATTTAATGGTAGAACTCGTCAAAAACTAACCTTCATCATGAAATAACTCCATAGGAACCCTGTGTTAAACTTTCTCTCTGGTTTGGAAGTGAAAAAAAATGTTTTTGTGGCATAAAACGTTGAGTAAGCATACATACCACATTTTTTACCCGACCTGGATTTTGCCCCGGCAGTTCGTTGTAAAACCCTCATAACTTCTTACTTTGATGTCGGTTGGATACGGGGTTTTGTGCGTTCCGAACTAGACTCGTAGGCCTTCGATTTAATGGGTGATATTCCTTCTAAATATTTATATATTGGGAGGAAACATCCAAGATATTTGGCCCAAATTTTAGAGAAATCTTGAAAAAGGAACTTATGATAACTTTCGCCAACTTTTATTTTTCCACTTACCTAACTTCAAAACTTGAGATACAACTCTTGAACACTTAAAATATGACATACCACATCATTCTTAATTTACTACCCATCCTCCTTGTCTTTCCACGAAAATACGATTAAATTAAGATATTTTGAAAAGTCGAGGTGTTACAATTTTGCAGGCCAAAGGTTTAAAAGTTTCAAACTCATTCAGTTTCCCTCACTTTTTACCTTCCCAAACTCACACACGCATGCTAGTTACTATATTTTTGCATGCTTAAAGTATTTTTAGTGCTGATTTGTTCTCGGAATTGGATTACATTGCCGCATAGGATTTCAATCTTCTCTTTATCGACACCAAAGGTTGGTTTTCGATGCCCTCAATTTATTTTATGAAAAAATATAATCATTTGCAATAGCCTGAACTTGTTGAAGTGTTCTAATCCTGCATGATAGGATTAGATTATTTACATGCATGATTTAATTTGATAATCTTGCTCTAGTAGTTGTGACTGTTGAATTCCCGTAATTGTATTCCTTAAATTTGATTAAAATTTGAAGGGTTATGTTTGGATTCTATGGGTCCTAACTTTATTTCACTAGTGCATGCTTTGATTTTGTTTTCAGGAGTTGCAGGGTTGAATTCAAGAAGTTGGGCTGAAAATAGGCACATTGAGCAATTTGGCGAGCTAGATCGAGCTCGCCAAACCACTCGGCCGCTCGCCTAATGTCCCCATATCGCCCTTGATTTCTTGCTTTATTTGATGATTGATTATGTAACCTTCGGTGAGAAGCTTAATGTCGCCAAAAGCACTCGGCGACTCGCCGAAAGGCTTTTCTTTCATCCTTTGTCTGCACCTCTGAACCTTTATGCACTCAAACTTTCGGCGAGCATGTCCTTGTTCGCCGAAAGCTATCGGCGACACGCTGAGTGGTTCCCCCATCACCTACTTGCTACAGTTTTAGAGCTAATTCCTTCGGCGAGATCGATCTAGCTCACCCACGAAATTCAGTGATTCTCCCTCTAGTGTATCGAGTCTGTCTGAAATTGTTCTTCTATGCTTTTGTTTAAGTTTTTCTAACTTCTCTTGGAGATTTTACAGACATGACTAAATCAAAAGCTGCTGAAAGAATAACACCAGCCCAAGAGAAGTCCAGAGGGATTGCGATAAAATAGGATGCAACTACGTCGAGAGGCAAAGCTACGAAATTACCCATACCCACCGGGAAAGGCAAGGGAAAGAGGCCCACTTCTACTAGGAAGACCGTTACCCTAGACCCTAATATTCTTTAATGGTCTCAGGGACTCTGCAAAATTGTGCATATCTTTCTGGCGGACTCATACTCAACAGACCCTGGTGAATCTGGCACTGTTGTTCCCCCTGCGGTGACCCTGGAGACTGATGCCCAGAATCAGGATGAGGCATCGGGCAATAATGCCCAGACAGACGGAGCGAGTGTGTAGACAGGATCTCATTTTTACCTCCCTCTCTGTCTTTCTATATTTTTAATTCTGGATACAATGTTATTTGCATTTGAGGACAAATGTTTTTATCTGTGGTGGGGGTGAGGTCCACCTTTGTGTGCTTTTATGACTGATGTGTTGATTGTTTATTTGGGTTATGATCCTTAGTATTGTGTTTTGCGCTGCTTTTAGCGGATGTTTCAGCTTGTGGCTCCTTTTGCTTTAAATTGTAAATGATTTTGACCTTCTCAAAAAATTTCCCACCTCTTATATGCACTTGAATGTGGTTGTTCTTTAGCAAATTTGAGTCTCGGTTTTGATAAATATTGATGACTCAAATAGTGCTCATAATCGAACAAACATGAATGTGCGTCTATAATGAAACCAAGTGAAGTTACATAGTCAATATATGAACTTTTTGCATCTCATTGTGACTAGCCAATTAGCGAATTGATTCTCTTGTGATGAACATTGCACACTAGCGAAAGTGTGAAATCTTATTTGATTTTGGTGTCGATGCCTTGTGTGATGAGCTTACTGTGAATCATGCATGATAACACCTAGAATTTGCCCCATTGGTCCGGCCGACTAAGTAAGGGTATCTCTTGATATGATCTTAGGTAACTTCGAAAAGTGTTAGCCAATTTGACATATACCTCTTTTGTGGCCTACCTTGTGAGTGTGTGAACCTTTTTTGAACACCCCTTGAGCCTTACCTTTTCTTGGAAGAAACTTGATGAAAACATGACTTTTTTTAACCCGCAACCTATAATCCTCTTTATTTGTGGTTGATTGAATAGCCAACTTAGACCAAAAGCCTAAGTTAGGGGTGTGGTGAAACGAGAAGGCAAGTCAAGAAGTGCAAGAAAAGTCCCCTTTAACCCATGGTGTTGAGAAAATTGGAACCCCTCCATACCAAAAAATAAGAGAGAAAATAAAAGAAAAAGAAAAAGAAAAAGAAAAAGTTGTGAAATAAAGTTATAAGAAATGGGGTTCCGAACAATCCATGGAAAGTGAATAAAGGGATGACTTATGAGCACTAAAGAAAGTGATGAAAGAAGAGCAAAGGGAGTGTTGTGAGCACCACATTTCATAAGGATGAAAGTCACTGAGCCTAAATGACCATACTTTTGCACTCATCCCTGTTACAAGCCTTGAAAAGACCTTTTTGATCTTGAGTGAAGCAAATGTCGATTGGAAAATACGAGAAAACCTATGGGTGAAAGCATGCATTGTGTTGTTCTTTGTGAGAGTGAGCGTTGCATTTGATTCCAGAACTTTAAATTGTTGAACCATTGTGTGTGAATATGGAATCATTCTTTTGTGTAAGGGCATTTGAATACCTTTGTTGAGCTTGAACTTGCATTTGAATCAAGTATAGTGAGCTTGAGAATCTTTTATAATGGTGTGTCATAACTTGAGTCTTTGAGTATACAATTGATCCTTACATCAGTAAATTGAGCCTTGTTGTGTACATTCCTGATTGAGTCTTGTGTAGCACTGTATGAGGCATCCTTTTTGAACTACTGAACTTGAGTTTTACTTGAGGACAACCAAAAGTTTAAGTTTGGGGTGTTGATGAGTCCACAATTTGGACTCATTTAGGGCTATATTTTGATAGAATTAGTGTCCTTAAATGCATATTTTGTCTCAAATGTAAACCCTTAAGTTTCAGGTATTTGGATTGAGAGACAAAGCTTGGATGTTATCAAGCAAAAAGGAACAAAACGGCTGAAAGAACGGAGGAAAAACTTCCTAAGGATCGCCTAAACTATTAGGTGAGTCACCAAAAGGTCCTAAATCCTGCCGAATGTTCCAGTGTGCTGAGCCCTGAAAGAGAAGGTCAAGTCTGTGATGAAAAGTAGCAGTCGGCACGTCACCGAGCAGTTCCGCGAAGCAGCACTCTATTGCCCAATGCCTCAAAATGCGAGAATGACGAAGGCAAAAGCAGAAAAGCGATGAACCAGATCAAAGGGCTGATCACCGAGTGTGTAGATGATCCCGACTAACTGCGCCAAGTGATCCTCCACAGCCCAAATTTTCAAACACTACAAATACTTGTTTAGTTCTTAGAGTTTTTGGAGACGTTGTGCTTGAACTTGAAGATTCGAAGATTTTCAATTCCAAGAAATTGGAAGTGGGTCTCGAAGAATCTACATCCTTGACGTGTTTAAAGACATTATTCATCATACCCACTTGATGGAAACACTTGTTGGTATCGATTTCTATCTCTTTTTCATGTCTAGCTAAAACCCCAATTCTTAGGGTGTGATTTTGTGAATATGGGTTAAATTTTCTATTGGGTGTTGCTTATTGTTGGTATATTCGCTGTTTAAATGTGATTTCATTTAGTAGTTGTGTTTGAACTTAATGAGATTGTAGTTGTAAATACGATTTCATCTTAGTGTTTTTGGCTTGCTCGAGAAAGAGGTTTTAAAACTAAGACTACTAAATTGATAGCTGGTGGTTATTGGGTCGTCGTGGGTTCAGCTCGAGAAAGTGAATCCTAGGCTCTCTCGCACACTTTCAGCTCGAGAGAGTGAATGGGCTAAGGCGGAGGTTGTGCTTAAATGCGGCAACTCGGTGTTCGAGATAAACCAAGTTGATTCAGGGTAAGTTGCTCAAGAGAGAATTTACTCCCACTTAAGTATAGCCTAGTTACAAATATTCAGCGATGTACTATCAAAAGCATCTACCAGATAGTGTCTTTTATCCCATATTCCTATCACATCCCAAGAATCCCGTCTCCCTATACTCACATCTTTGTATTTCCGCTGTTTTATTTGTTAATCACTAAAAAAAACCATTGATAATTGACATTCGTGTCAACCCCTTAATTTAGTATGTTTTTATTCGTTAATATTTACAACTATGATTGATTAGAACTTGTTTTTACTTTTCTATTAATTCTTGAAACCACTCCCTGTGGGAACGATCATAACCTTTGGTTGGGTTATATCACTACACGCGATTGTTGGCACTTGAACCGAAGTAGTGTCCTGATACGTGAAGTCAGTCATTTCCTAATTAATTAATTCCTATACTAGGTCATTTTACCCTGCACTAAGACCCCTATATAAGTGATTTCAAACCCCTAATTAGCCCATTCACTTCATCCTCTCCAAATTCATCAAAAAGAAGAACTCCAATAATTCTCTCTCTAGAAAACTTGAAGAAGAATGATTCAACCTAGAGTTTCAAGTCAAGTCTCAATTCCTCCATTGAAGATTAGAAATTGGATTCAATGTATGATAATTTTCATCCATGGATTCCTTCCATTCATGGAGTCCCCAAATTCTCCTATTTTCAAAGTTAGAAATTCTCAATGGAGTTAGGGTTTTCTGAAATTTTCATGGGTTCTTTTGATTATTGATTTAAATGATTAAATTATGATCTCTTATGCATGAATTGATGAAATACTATGATTTTATGATGATTTCCCCATGAACCCATGTAATCCCCATGTTTTGAAGTTATGATCATATGATGTGGAATTTTGATTATAAAGAAAGAGTTTTATGAAATTGAGCATAAATTGATAGATTTACAAGAATTTATGATGAAATCCATAGCTAACCCATGTTTTCTATAGGTTGATGATTGAAAATGGGTTCTGAACCTTGAAAGGTAAATTATGGAATTATGCATGTTCTTATGAAACCTATGCAAATGTTTTAAGGATGCTTTGAGAGTAAAGTATAAATGATGATAATGTTGTTGTGTTATTGAAAGGATTTTCTCATAAACACATGAAAACATGATGTGAAGGTTTTCTCACATAATAAGGATTCTAAGGTTGAAAGGTCTTCTCACCGAATTGAATCAAAGATTAAGCGCTATCCTAATGACACCTAGCTTGGATTAGTTATTGAATGATATCTTTCCATGGATGATGACTTAGCTAGGATTGTCAAGATGACGTGCCTTTCCATGGACAATAATAGCAAGTAAGAAATGACTATTTTGTGGGATTTATGCTTAGCATAGAGAGGATATTGAGATGGAAGCTCTCACATTAGTAGAGGCCGAGTTTCTAGAAGCAATCTCCTTATTCATTACCTATGTGCACCCATAGGAAGATTTTATAGATAGATATTAGTTTGTGGATCCGCCTAAGCTAGAAGTTCATAGTCCTTACCTTGGCAAATAGGACAACATTTTTTAGTGTGGGAGACACCGGGGGATCATGTTATAACTCACATGGTCTCTATGTCGGTTAAGGCTAATCCCCCATAATAATAGTGAACTAAGGTTACTTCAAGAACTATCTCATAGTTTTTCAAAGACTTTAATGATGTTAGCTTGCATTTACCATTTTTTATGACTTATGTTTTCTAACCCTTTTATATCATGTTTTATCTTGGTCAATTGCATGTCATGAAATGTCCTCCATTTAGCATGATTTAAATGCTTTATGCATATCTATAATACTGGGTACATTGTTTTGTACTAACGCATACTCTTGCCTACATTTCCCCAAATATAGGCTCTGACAGTCAGGTTTCTCAGTTTCGTGACTAGTGGTTGATTACGAGGTTCCTGAGCTTTGGTGAGTCCTCATGCTTCGAGGATGAGTTTTCATTGTTTCATTTTAATTCTTGTATTTCATTTTTGGACATGATGTATGGGCTAGGCCTAATTTCATTCTATTGTACTAGATGGCTAATGAGACAAGTGTTTTCGACTTCCTCTTTTCTTTTATAAAACTATTGGACTTGGACTATTATTTTACTTCTATTGTTCTATTTCTTATGTTATGAATGCTAAGTGGCTTGTATGGGGTATTTCTGAGTCATATACACCATGTTACATTTGGGGGGTACCCCTGGGTCGTGACAAACTTTGTAATCATAGCATAAGGCTTAGAATGGTCCTAGGATGTCTTATAAGCCACGTCGAGTAGAGTCTTATTCATGAGTGTGAAGCGCTCCAAATTTATGAATGAGAGGCTACAAGATGATTAAGAAACTCCACTTCTTTCATTACTCTAAAGTTGAGCGATAGAGTTTAACTCTATAAGGTCTGTCTCCTAATCCTTATCTTATGTTCTACAGGATATGGCAACTGGAAGAACTAATTTTAACATCTCGTAAATTAAAATAACTAGGAAGAAGATAAGATTTGGAAATAGTGTTTTTTTTTTAAATAATGAAAATCTGGAAATTTGTGTAAGTTCAGTTAAGAATGAGTTCTGGTCAACTTCAAATGACCATAACTACTAGCTCAGGATGAGTTAGGTGTATTTACAGATAGCGTAGGCAATATCGTTGAATTATCTTTCCAACACCGCTGAGTTTGCACAATTCCGAGTTCGTATAAGTGAGATATGTCCTTTGGAAGTTGGGATGTTTGATTAAGGAAAGTCCAATCCGGATTTGGAAGGGTAGTTTGGTCTTTTCCATACCCAACTTAATTAATTCGTTTTAGGTAATATTTCTAAGGGTCTAAACTGAAATAGGTCAGTTTACGCTTTTGAAATTAGAGTTGGGGTTTTTGGAGAAAGAACGCAATAAAAGAGAAAAGAGGAGAAAGGAGAAGAAAGTTCAAGATTCGTCGATTTTTTGGAGATTTGTGAGTGGATTTCATCAAGGGGTCCCTACGAGATATGTGATATCACACAGAGTTGGTTTAGTTCACCCACGCGCCAATCATGATTCAGTTCAGCAAAGTTATATAGTTTTGAAAGTAAATCCTATGAGTTCTTGATAATAATTCGATTGAAATCTTGTGGGTTCTTGTTGTTGAAGTTTCTTGAGTTTGATTCATGATTTTAGTTGTGATTTCAAGTAGAATCTGATGTATTTTGATGGTTTAGTCGATTCTAAATGTTTGGGGAAAGAACCATTGGAGTTTAGAGTTAAAAAATGAGCAAGAAAATCGTAGAACACCTAGGGAAAGGGGTGGGGCATCGCGCCACCTAGTGCGCCCCAAAAGGTTCTCTGAATTTTCACCCTTGGGGTGCCACACCAGCCAGCGCACCCCAGGTCCATCTCTTAATTTTACCCTCTGGTGCCCCGCGCCTTTCAGAGCACCAGGGACGCCAGTTCTTTCCATTCCTCCCCCAACTTTTCGTACTAGTTCCTTAGCAATGTACCTATGTTTTCTAGTTGATTCCAACACTCTTAGGTACATATAAACAACATGAAATCATCCATAAACATGATATCATGAAACTTGAATCCATAATTCAATTCAAGGAAACCTAAGAGTCAAGTCTAGCAAGTCAAGAGAAGTTCATAAAGTTTTCAAATGTTTTTCACAAATATTTTAACTTTGTTTTAAGACTTAAGTTTTAAGTTAAGCAAAGAGTAAAGAGTTGAGTTCATTTCTCTAAAATTTTATATGGGAACTAAGTATTCCCAAAAGTTAAGAAATGTTTTCACATTTGAGAAAGAAAGGAAACATCGATTCCAAGAGAACTTTTAAGCTAAGTTTTGAGTAAATATCTCAAACCAATTAAAAAAGTTTGTTTTTAAAAACATATGAACTAAGTAGATTTTATGAGTAGTATTGAGCACCGATATGGGAATGCGAGTTCATATTAACTCAAGTCTCCATAAACCATGTAGCCATCATGGGTAGTAAAGGATAATACTTTTTAGATGACTCCTAAAGTTACTTTTTAGCATAAACTAGTGGATCCACTTAGTTAAGGCGTTCTATATGACGACAAAGTATAGGACAGTTCAGCAGCGTGGGCAAGACGTTGTATCACCACTTAGGCTCATAGTGGTTGTTGTCGGTTAGAAAATCTCCCACATAGACTATATTACTTTATTATATGAGTAAAGTTGAGTTTTTTATTGCATTTTCTTTAACGAACTAAGTTGTTTTCCACTGTTTTAAAAGCTTTCTATATATTTCATATGCTTTATTGCTTTATATTGAGTTAAGTTATTCAGGAGTTGAGTGAAGCCAAGGTAAGTGTTCCTTTCAGATTCTTTTCAAGCCTATGTTGTGTTTAGCATTCCAACTCGCATAATCGTACATTCAACGTACTAATGTCAGTTGGCCTGCATCTTCGTATGATGCAGACACAGGTAATCAGGATCATCACACAGTGCCTCGTTGATCCAGTTGAGCACTCAGAGTCAGTTGGTGAGCCTCCTTGCATTTCGAAGGACTCTTTTTGCTTTGTTTTCAGTATTTCATTGTTAGGATGATCGGGGTCTATTCTCGACATCCCTCTTTGTTTTAGAGGCTTCGTAGACAGTTAGTAGTTCAGTTGTCTTTACATTATCATTTCATATGTTAAGACTTGAGTTGCCATTTTGGCCAAGTTGAATGTTGACTTTTAAACATTCTAAGTTATTTTATTTAACAGTTGAGTAGAGATGCATTGAATCCTTGTATTTATGCTTTTAAGTCTTCCGCTGAGTAAGTAAGATAGGCCAAGGGTTTGCTTGGGGTCAACAATGGTTCTCGAGTGCCAGCCACGTCCAGAGTGTAGGCTTGGGGTGTGACACTTATTCTAGAAGGAATGTGAGGGAGAGTGTGGAACAAGAAGCTCCTCCCCAAGATCCTCAAGTTTTGGTCGATCAAGTTACTGGTGCAAAGTTTAGTGTGGTTTTTCAAGTGTTGGCTAAAGCCGTGATGGCCCAAGCCAATAAGAAGGTTGCGGTTCCCGTGAACCCAAATGTGGGTACGTCGGCATCTAAAGTGAGGGACTTCAGTAGAATTAATCATGTGGAGTTTCATGGTTCTAAGGTTGAGGAAGATCCTCAAGAGTCCATTGATGAGATCTACAAGGTCTGGATGATCATGGGAGTGACATCGGTGGAAAAGGTGGAGTTTGCCACTTATGAAAGTAAGGGTGTAGCTCAAATTTGGTATAACGAATGGAAAGAAGTGAGATAGGAAGATGTGGGTCCTCCTGAATTGGAGAAGCTTAAAGTCGCTTTCCTTGATAGGTTTACCCCATTGAGATGAGGGAATCCAAGGAGCTTGAGTTCATTAACCTTTGACAAGGGAGTATGAGTATGAGGGGATATTTTCTAAAGTTCATTTCAAGGGGATATGAGTATGGTTGCCGATTCAAGGGAAAGGTTGAGTAAATTTATTTCGGGTGTGTCTGAAATGGTCGTTAAAGAGTGTCGAACGTCATGCTCATTAATGACATGGACATCTCTCATCTCATGGTTCATGCACAACAGATTGAAAAGGAGAAACTTACGGAAAAGTCTAGGGATACAAAGAGGGATAAAATTGTTGATGGTAATTTCTCTCATGCAAGGTCCGATGGACATGGTCATCCCAGATTTTGACAAAGTTTTTTCGGTCAAGGTTCTTCCAATGCTCCTTCTAAGTTATACAAATAGAGGGTGTCTAATTCTAAGCCTCAAGGAGCTAATGGTAGTGTATCTTCATTGCCCATGTCTACTTGTACTAGGTGTGGAAAGAAGCACAAGGGTAAGTGCCTAGCCGGCAAGGATGGTTGCTTTAGTTATGGTAAGAGTGGTCATAAAATGAGGGATTTCTCGATGCTTACGGCTAAAGGAAGAGAGGGAAAGTAAGCCCTCCCTCTAGCATGATATATGTGTTTTATGCATAGCTATCATACTTGGTACATTTTTTTGTACTAACGCAGACTTTTGCCTACTTTCCCCAAATGTAAGGTCCGACAGTCAGGTTTCTTAGTTTTGTGGCTAGTGGTTGATTACGAGGTTTCCAAGCTTTGGTGAGTCATCATTCTTCGAAGACGGGTTTTCATTGTTTCAATTTACTTCTTGTATTTCAGTTTTTGACATGATGTATGGGCTAGGACCAATTTCATTCTGTTGTACTAGATGGCTAATGAGACAAGTGTTTTAGACTTCCACTTTTCTTTTATAAAACTATTGGACTTAGACTATTGTCTTACTTCTATTATTCTATTTCTCATGTTATGAATGCTAAGTGGCTTGTATGGGGTCTTTAGTGGTCCTATACGCCTTGTTACATCTAAGGGGTACCCCTGGGTCATGACAGGGTTTCACTTTCACGAAGGTCGCGGAAGTGAACTTCCTTTCGCAATCGCTACGGTCAGGCCACATGGCCCTATGCTTTTACGATCAACCTTTCACTTTTGTGAAGGTCATGAAATTGACTAAACCTTCGCGAACGCCAGGTACTTCAAATCCCAGGCACTAGAAAAATTAGCCAACACTCAAAACATCGAAATGACCCTCAAATTTGTTCGTAATCCCATACAACAAACCATATATGCAATTTCACTAAACTAGGTGTTTCAAAATTAATGGAACCATCGAAATACGAATCTGAGGTCTACTTGACCTAAAAATTATGAAAGTCTCAAGAAATGAACATAACACATAAAAAGGCTAAATCAAGTTTGAGACCTTTAAAAATTCAACCAAGACCTCACCGAGGAATAAAATCATCCTTGGAATCCATGAAACTCTTAGAATTCTAATCCGAGCATTCGAACCCCAAATTTTAACTAAATAACTGAAACGCTAAAATTTCACAAAGTCCCAACTTAGGAGTTCAAATCCTTAAAAAGACTCCGAATCTGAAACTGACAATTCCATTAGACCAAATTCCACATTCCAGAACTCATGAAATCGATAGAGTTCGGTTCCAACACTCAAAACTAAAAAATACACCAAAAACTACTTTTTAACAACTTTCCTTTCGAAACCAAAAACTTATATAATTCACAACTTTTTACTCAAAGTTTGAAATCAATTTCAAAACAATCAAAAATGATTCGGGGTCAATATTGGGAGGGGTAAAATGGTAATTTAAAAAAAAAAAACCAAAATGACCTTTCGGGTCATTATAGAAAATATATATAATGATAATTGATGGTGGTGATTGTCAGTAGTGATCTATGTTTGTTATGGTAATGATGTTTGATAGCGCTGCTTGTAAATAGTGGCTAGTGGTGATGAAAAGTAGTTGTAGTGATGGGCAACAATGGTTTGGTTGAGGATAACAATTGTAAATATTATCTAAAAATATTTTCCAAATAAAATTAAGTCATAGTTAAGGATTCTTTGGACAATAAATTGTCATTAAATAAGTAGTAGGGACAAAAGTTAAAGATCATCAATTTGTGGAATAAAAATTAAAAACTTCCAAAATAGGGTAGTCCATGCAAGAACTTGGACTGTAGGACTTTATAACAAACATTATTTATCTAGACCTGTTCGGATCCACTAAGTTATTGTAACATAAAAAACCAACACATTTACTGATTAAAATATGAATAATTTAAAATTAAGATATCTATTAAGTGCAAATAAATGAGGATTTAGTCATATCGTGTGTATGACCTACAAATTTAGTTATGTAGATATATGATAGGAAAAGTAATTATTTTTTACAATATAAATGCACATGACTATCTTTTATTTTCATAATATTAGGAGTTTTTAATTTAAATAAATAATATTATCAATTTTACATATTTTTACATTTTTATCTAATAAAAGATATTTAATAATTAATGTTTAGTATAATATATTATATATCATCTCAATTATTTATATTTTTATTATTAAGTTAATTCTATCTATCAAGATTTTAAATGGCAACAAAAGGAATAAATGAGAAATATAGTGCAAAGATGTGAAAAAGACAATAGTAGCACCATATTCTTAGATTTTATTAGCACATTTTTATGGGTTACTTAGAAAATTAAACTCAAAATTTCAAAACCAGCGGGAAAAATTCCCTTGACTTTTTCCCTCTTTTTCTCAAAGGGAAAAATTATCTCTCCCCAACTCACAAAAATTTAGGGTTTAACATAATCAATTCCTTCTCTTCGTCATCTTCTCTATAGAGTATGTTTTTGCAATCCAAACTGAAAAGGTTAGCAATTTATGATTCTCTTTTTTCTTTTACCTCTTGTAGAGTTCATATCTAAAATGATTTGCAATATGCTTGTCAATCTATCTATTATCAAAAGTATTGGGTTATATTTTGGTTCAATTTTTTGTGGGTTCCTTTGTTTTGAGGTCTAATTGTTAGTCTTATCATGTTAAGAGTCATCATTGTTATTTTTGAAAAGAATTGTGTGCTCTTTAAAAAGAGGGTCTCTAGTAAGAGATTGTATATTTGTATAATAGATCTTAGGGTATGAAAGTTTTTATTTTCTAGTTTCAAGATTTGAACTCAAGGGAGAACTTTCTTGCAGACTCATTTGATTCCTTTGGGTAAATACTCATGAACTCAAATCACTAAAGGGGTTGCTTCTATAGGGCATTCTTGTATGAAATATCTGGATTTCTTTGTCAATTAATGAATTACAATATAATGGGCCTTGTCCTGATGGTTGGAGTCTTGGAAAGAAACTTATTCTCATTAGTTGCGAGTCTTTGCCAAGAAAAAGATGTTTTTATAAAGGCAATTTCAAAGGTTGGTATACTTTCTTTTCATAATTTGCCTTCAAAAAATTATAGTGAAATGATTTATGGTTAGAGTGGTATTGGTTGCAAGAATTTATCTTGCTTGAATGTTAAGAAACTTATAACAGATTGTGTTGGTTGTTTTTATATAGTAAGTTGTGGGGTTATGATAGTCGGAGTTATGTTAAGGACAGTAGGGCGGAGAATAATCTTTTAATTGATGATGTGTTAGCAATGTTGGAAATGGTGGAGGAATATTGAATTTGATATTGGTGGGGCATATGGTAAATTTGAAGCTAGAATTGTTGAAAGGAATATGACTATATGAATGTTCTCCTACGTTTGAATATCACTTTACCATTTAAAGAATTCATTTCTGCAAGGATCTTGTCCCATTATATTTAAGTGTAGATCACTCGCTTCTCTTTCACGATAATGTATTTGATTTGGTTCATGAGGGAAATGTATTAGATGTTAGCAACAGCAGACGCCTTGAGAAATTAGAGCTTTTAGTCTTGACATTGATAAATTTTTGAGGGCTAGAGGATTGTTTTGATTGGATAATTGATGTTATTCCAGTGAAGACAAGAAAAATGTATTAACTAAGTTAATCGAACGTTTTAGGTATCATGGTAAAAACTCATTTCTGCCATTCCTTTTTAAGGGGCATGCAAAATCCAAAGTAGATAAATAGAAGTGAACAGAGTGAATACTTTCCACCATTTCTTTTGTTTCTTTTACCCTCCCTTCTTTTTTTTCTTATGACTTATCGGTAAAGAATTTTAAATTTGTTCTGCACACATACGCGTTGCCTTAGCCTTTGAAATCTGCTGGTTGCACACACACCAATGCTCGTCCTTTCAAATATTCCATTCAATCATCATTGGCTCAAATTCACCACCTCCACAAACCCACCAACCGACAAGAAAAAATCCTGAAAAAAGGAACCAAGATATTTTGAAAACAAGTAATTTCTACGCTAAATGAAGTTATACTTTTTCATCAATTGATTTGATTTGTTAACTCCATTGCAGTCCAAAAATATAACTATAAGAAAAGAAAGGTATTAATTTCCAGTCATTTGGTGCCAGAATATTTGAATGCATTGAGTACAAAAAAAGATTTTACAAGAGCCAGTTTCTATGTTAGAATTTATGGGTACACTGCTAATTGACAACTATGATAGTTACACTTACAATATATTTCAAGGGCTCTCAATCGTTAGTGGCAGGAAGTTCACTCTATCATATATTATTTATGAGTTCTCACGCATAGTTTTAACCATCAATTCGGTAACAATAAAAAACTTGAACTATCAAATCACTCAGCCTGTCATAACTTTTTTGTCTTGAAGTTGAAATGATTCAGTTTCCCTATATTGACTTATTCTAATCATTAAAATATTTACTCAAAATTTGGTTGTATGTCTATTTCTTATGTTTTTTATTTTGGTCTGTATTTAGCAATTATAATTTGATATCTCTACATTTTGATACATTTAAAGAAATTCCAAGTTAGATAAGTGTAGTTCTCTTAGACAAGAACTATTCTTTGACCAACATTAATTAATGAAGGAAAAATTATTATCTTGAGCAGACCTATTGCTAAATTTATGTTTGTCCCCTTCACTTTCTTCCTTGAGAGACCCCCACCCCACCCCAAAGACAAGTATCATTAGCATTGTGCTAATGCAAAAATTAGATGTTTCGAGTAATTCAGTGTTGTCTTTCTCCTTTAGTAAAAAAAACTAGAATAGGAGTAGTTCTCTATATCTAAGTTGTGATACATAGAGTGCAAGAAATTGTGACAATAATTGAATAGTAATGTGAAGTTGTAGGTGACGTTCTTCGTATGTTCTATAAATCAATCATTATTTCATATAGTTCCCTGCTTATTCACTTTGGTCCCTAGTAAAATACATTAAAGGAATATAAAATTCGAAAAGGAACAACTCTTTTGAGTTCCCCTCATGTGAATATATTTTGTTTTACATTCACCAAGTAAAGGTAGGATCTGAAAAAACCTTAATGTTGTCACCAAAAGGATTGTTGTTTTTTCTTATGACAAGTAAGAAAACAACATTAACACACTATAGGATGAAGGTGTGGATATTATAGAATGAGGGTGTGGATCTTACTTCCATAACATTATTAAAAATCTACAAATTATCTATATGTGACAAGCTTTTACTTGATTCAATAGATTCAGATTCTCTTTTTAATAACAGAAGAAGAAAAAGGTAAATTTTGAGATTCTCAAATTTAGCTTTTCTTTTCTAATGGCTTTTCCTGAAATATTGTTGCTTCTAGATTATTTTAACTTGATAAATTGATGATCGCTGACAATATGTAGTGATTAGAAAAAAATTCATTAAACTTCGATTAATCCTTCGTGTTCTATTATATTTTGAAAATTTTGGTTGCGAGTTGTCACTTGATTTAGTCATCTAGCACTTTCTCATCTTTGACTGTGCAATTTTCCAATTTTTTCCTGAATTATACGAGATTGACATAACTTTGTGATGTCTAACATTTTTATTTTTGGTTATATTACAAACCCTTCATCGTTGCATATAAACTAGATATGTGAAGGTACCTATTTTGTCCATATGCATAATTTGAACCTTAATCTGAATGAATAGGTATTTTGATCTACACCTTTGGAATCTAACGGTATTCTATTTAATATGTGAAATTTATAACCAATGGGAATGATCTGAATGATCAAAAGAGAGGCTATTATCTCTTTTATATTCTCTCTGTTTTGTTTTTGAATTTCTTGGCTCGGTTGTCTGTTATGATACAAGAAAATAAAGCTAAATTATCAATTCTTTTAGTCTTTATCTCGAGCCTTACAGGCATATGTGTAAATATCTATATATATTCTATAATTTCTTTTGATTTTAGGTAGTACTTTAAACTGACTATGCTTTTCATCTGTGATTCCTCTAGAACTAGGAAAGGTTGTTGCAAGACTGCAGGAAAAGGTCTTGAAAAAATGAAGACGTATGAGAGTAGCAAGATGAAATAGAGATCCCAAATGGTAAAGGAAGGCCAACTAAGCCAATTCAATAGGAAAAACTATCCAATGAGTGGGAAATCATTTTCAGAAATTTTATTTCGCTTCGAAACAAGTGGAAGGAACTCACATGGGAGGCAAAGATGCAACACTAATTAGGTCTCACATAAGGGTTTTATGCTCTTATAAATTTGTTATTGATAGTGATTAAATTGAGTTCTTTTCTTTTGGATTCTACTATTATTCATCCATCTATTTTTTTTGGCGGACTCCTTGGCAATATCTATTTCCATCGATATCTAGTAGTAAGTCCGTCCACTCATGGTTTCTTTTGCTTTCTTCTTTTAGATTCCTACTTTCTATTTTTGAATGAAAAAAAAAAACAAAAATTTATTACCAGAGAAACTAGCAAACTACAAAATAAATATCTAGTATATCAGATCAACTACTGACTATTCAAACTACAACTAGGGTTATATATTCATCTCTTCAAGCTTCCTTCCTAAACTCTTCCTCATGGATCCTCTAAAAAGGAAATTTTGTAGAATCCTCTAAAGAAGATAACAATTTCACGATCAAAACTATTAGCCTGGAAGACAATGTTATACCTCTTAATTAAAATACTATAAACTTATGCTACCAAAACCATTCTGTAAATTGCATCAGATGTCTCTCCTTTAGCATGTACCTATGCATATTCAAACTCTAAATCCTATTCAAATGCCTATGTAAGCACTCCTTGCTTGTCACGACCCAGACCGTCGTGATTGGCACCCACACTAACCCTCAGGTGGGAGAACCACTACCACAACCCAACCAAACAACTAAACCAAAAACTGAAGCATTTAAGTTATGGAACCAAGTTAAATAGCTGAAGACTGAAGTTCCCATAAACTTCCAAAAGATCTAACAACTAAACAATGCGGAAAATACACCTAGAACCTGAAAGTCAATGTACCAAACATCTAAAGTTCAACGAGTCTAAACAAGAAGGGATACAACCCCAAACTAATGAACTAATAACTAACTAGAAAAGTCTAAGTCTGAAATGTCGACATAGACGAAAGGAGAACTCATGGAAGCCTGGAAGAACTGGCTCACCCTTGAATTCGAACGATGATCACTAATCTTTTAATCGAGGTCTGTCAATAGCCTCTTGAAGATGCCCTGTACTCAACAAAAATAAGAGCAAGTGCAGTATCAGTACACAACCACAGTGTACTGGTAGGATCATGCGGCTATCCCACTAAGTGTAGCATAAGAAAGTCAATACAACATTACAAACATGCAACATACCGAACATATACAATATCCACATGCTCAACAATATACATTTATAACAAGTCATTGGTCCTCTCATGGAACCCAAACTCAAACTGTTAGCATACCGGAATGTGGTACCCGATCCAATGTTTTATGCCGGAACGTGGCAACCAATCCCATAATTATGTCGAAATTTGGCAACCAATCCCAATTAGTATACTGGAGCACGGTATCCGTTCCAATCAACACACCACAATCATAATCACAAGTACATTCTCAATAATCATACAATCAAGAAGTGATTCATGGCATATAATTATTCATCTATCTCATTTACAACAATTGTTATCAACAATGCAACATTCACATACATACATGTATCATAATAATGCAAGAACAAACATACATCACACAATCATAGAATCACAACCATCACCTACCTCGAAACAAGTTTGAAACCCTAAGAAATTTGATCCTTCCTTTTTCGGATTCGTTTCGCTTGTTCTTGGTCTACAAGCAATCAATATAATACAGAAATTAATAAACAATCACTAATTAACCGGATTACTAAAAATTCCATCAACCCTAGATCATACCCAAGATCCCAAGTACCCAAAATAGGGTTGTTTCCACCATAGAATTTGGATCAAAACCCTCCCCCATCGATATTTACCCATTTGATTATGTTCTACGGATCGAAAAATGGATTCGGAGAGTCAAAATCTTACCTTTAGCCTCAAGAATGGTGGAAAACTGTCAAAAATTGCATGGGGTTCGTTCCTTAGCTCTAAAAATTGAAAAGTGCAGAATAAGATTGTTTAGGGATTTATTTACGACTTTAAGTCGTGTCTGGCCCGCCTTAGCGTTCCTCACCCCGCTATTGCGGTCCCTCCAGAGCAACCAAAACCATCGCCAAAGCATCTTGCATGAAATATTGAGCTATTTTCATAATTCCAAGACCCCCATTTCATAACACACCTTTAACCAACGACGCTCAAAAATTCCGTTCATGCTAAGATCAATTTCGGGAATTCTACTCAGCCGAATTCAATTCTGTAAAGTCGTATGGGTTCCTTAACAACTTATCTAAATACTCATGTAATCAAAATCATAAATAAGTCACCTGATTGTTACCAAATTTCCCTACACTTCAAAGACTCCAATTTCATCCAAATCTGGACTAAGTTGAGAAATTTCAAGTTACTACGAAAAAGTTTTCCGACCCAAAATTTTTCTCCACTAGATTTTCTATAACGATGGAATCCGGTTGTTACAATAGATACTTATTTACCTATCACTCGTCTCCGAGTGACAACTTAGGAAAAATAAGCAAAAGAAAGAATGAAGTAGAACCTGAATCGATGAACAATCGGGGATACTTGTCTCGCATGCCCCTCTCAATTTCCCAAGTAGCTTCCTCAACTGGATGATGATTCCATTGAACTTTCACAGACTTAATCTACTTGGTCCTCAGCTTATACACATCACAATCAAGAATTGCAACCGGTTCCTCTTCATCTTGGAGGTCTTTGTCTAACACAATTGGGTCCTACATAATGATGTAATATCATCACCATGATATCTCTTCAATATGGACACATGAAATACCGGATGAACTCCCAATAGTTTAAGAGGTAAAGCCAATCTATATGCTACCGGTCCTACACATTCAAGAACCTCAAAGGGACCAATGTATCGCAGGCTTAGCGTTCAATTCTTGTCATATCTCATCACCCCTTTCATGGGTGATACCTTAAGAAGAACATTCTCACTTGTTTGAAATGCCATGTCTCTTACCTTATGATCCGCATACTTCTTTTGTCTACTCTGGGCTGCTAAAAGCTTAGCTTGAATACTCCTCACCTTATCTTGAACATCCTTCCTTAAATCAACCCCCAATGGTTTTACATCTCTAGCCTCAAACCATCTTATGGGTGATCTACTGTAATGACCTGTAAGGTCATTTTGAAAACTAGTCCTTTCTCTTTCATAAAAGACCCTTTTCGTAAATTTTAAATGGGAGTTTTGAATTATTCTTTTAACTACAAGTATTTAATTAGTGAGTAATTTTAAATAATTAATTGAGTTGGTGGTTAATGGGCCAAGTCCATAAAATGTTATACCATATACCACCTGATCCATTTATTGGAATAAGTTAAAAAAAAAAAAAATTGGTAACACAAGCGGATTGCGGCTAAACAAAATTCACAGACGCAAGAACAGATGGGCACAAAATCACAACAACACTATTCTTAAATTTGAAGTGACGTTCTCAATATGTGTGTCAGGTTAGTGTTAGAGTTATAAATGCAATATAATGTTAATTTGATACTTTGGTGAGAGGTTGAATTGCTTGGGCCAAATACGTGTTAGTTGATGGCATATAACTTGGGTGATGACTTTCAATTGTCAATAATGGTTAATGATTGGATAATGATAGGACAATGATTGTATAATCAATAAAGGTTATTATTAGCCATCTAAAGAATGTGTTTTTAGGAATAATCTGTGACAGGTAGATTGTTGCGTATCCCTTTGTGGTTTCTACTGATTTTCATGATTAACTTGACTTTAATTTTATAGTTTAAGTTTTTTTAACTGAGATAGGTAATTAAATATTGAGTGTATTATATTATATGAAAACTATTAGGGTTGTAGTTTTTGGAGAAATTATGACTTAACGCTAGACTTTAAATTTAGGAAAATTGAAAGAGTTGGCATGTTAATTGTCATCAAGATTTACGAACTTGATTATAAATTGACTGAGTTTTTGGGTCTAGGTTAGATCTATAGTAATGTGGGTGTTGTCAGTTTCGAAATTTTATTATGATTATTAATGTGAATAGATTACTTTGAGTTGGAAGTACAACAAAAAGGGAAGGCTCAAGTCCCGAAATGATTGTTCAATTATTTGAGGCAAATGGATTTCTCAACCCTTGTTAAGTGTATGGAATTTATGTATTTCCTTGTAATATGTATTTGGGGGTAATGAGACTTGGTGATGGGTTGACTTGTCCACATTGATTAATTCTAATGATGAAAAAGGGATAATTAAAGGCAATGTGATTAATTGTTTGTCTGTGATGTGTTGAGAATTTTTTGAAAGGCTTGTTGTATCATTGTTGATGTTGTATCATGATTGTGTTGTTGTGAATTGTGCAATGTTATGAAAATGATCATCTGCTCGTTATTTGTGTGAACATGTCATTTGCATTGTTCTAAGGCATGGTTGTAACAAGTGTTATGTGAATTGAGAAAGAATAAGAAATTAAAGAGGATGTACCATTTTGTGGGACGTATCGCGCATCGCAATGGATACTATATTTTGAGGGACGTGTCACGCGCCGCGATGGATACTATATTTTGAAGGACGTATCACGCGCCGTGATGGTTACTATTATCGAGTGTCGTATTGCACGCCGCGATGGATGCATGGACAGATATGTCCCACATAGGTCCCGGACTAAGAGACAACGGATGTGTATCATTAGGTCAGACATGCATCACTATACTTGACATTGCATTTCATCGCATTGCACATTTTTATCATTGATGAACTTGATCTTATGTGTTGCTGATATTGTGAGTGCCTTTTTGTGGAAGTTGTAATTGATGAATATTGAGTTTGTTGTTGAGGATATATAATTTGTTAAAGTGATTGTTGCTGAGCTGGGTGCTGTGTAAACTGTGAACTGTTAGGTTGGGCTGGTTTTATGCAGGTTGTAGTTATAGAGGTTCGGTTGGTGTGTAAGGAGTACCTGTATTCTCTCCCCTTAGCTTGTGTTTAGAAGTTTACTTGCTGAGTACCGTGTGGTTTGGTACTCACCCCTTGCTTCTACATTTTTGTAGATTACTAGCTCGGAGCTTTGTGATATTTTCTCTTCCCCTTGTCTGAGGCTTCTTATGGAGGTTTGTAAGGTAGCTGCTTTTCATTTTAGAGGACTTTCTTACATCTATTCATGATCTTGTTCTATTGTAGAAACAATGTCATTTGAGACTTGTGTTTTTTTTTGAATCAATCGTAATACTTTAGAGGCTTGTACACGTGACAACCAGATTTTGGAGGTATTTTTGAGTTTGTTATAAAATTTCTTCATTTTATTAAAATGGTTGAGTTTTAGGCTGACTTGTCTTGGTGGGATAAGATGAGTGCCATCACGTCCATATTTGGGTCGTGACAAAATGGTAACAGAGCCCTAGGTTCATAGGTCTCACGTGTATACAAGCTGAGTCTAAGTAGAGTCTCAAGGATCGGTATGGAGACGTCTGTACTTATCTTCGAAAGGCTATAGTGACTTTTAAGAAAAAACTCCACTTTTTGAATTTATATCGTGCATCCTTGGTACGATTTGATTCTTTCGCTTCACTCCATTCACTCTCAGTTGTAATGATGACTCGTGCATAGTTCCTCATGTGAGCAGTTGGTGTGTCATTTATGACTTTGATGTTAGACCTAGTACTAAGGTGAAAGTGACAGACTTATGAAAATGATGTGTAGTCGGATTGAAAATGTTTAGTTATAATTTGAAGGGGTTGAGTTAGGTGATGGCTCGATGATGCATTTTGAGGATATTTGATAATGATGTTGAACAAATGTTTGGGGGATTTTGTGAACGTGGTTATTTCTTTTGGTTAGTTACCCTAATAGAGGGAATAATACTTGTGTGGTATAGGCAATATCTTGATCTGATCTATGAAAGAATGCATATCGCTTGGGCTAGAGACAACGAATTTGATAATGTTTTGCAATTATTCAATTGATAGAAATGTGTGGGCTATTTGGGTACAATCTTCTCAGTAGGTATGATGTGTTCTAGTGGTAGATCTAACGGACTTTCATGATGTGGCACTAATGGTACATGGAAATGAATATGTTCATTGTCAAGTACGAATACTAACTACTTAAAGAGTTATCAGTTGTATCACATACTCGTATAATGAGATTCCATGTTGCATTCACATTTGAGAAACCAACTAGGTTGTTACTGCAGATGTTTGGGATTAAGCAGCGTGTCTAAGGAAGATTTTAGTGGTTGATCATTGATATAGTATTAATGCGTTAAGTTGATAAGTGTATCCTGAGGGTTTTAAATGAGGACTGGTGATTTCATTGTAAGGTCCAAGAAAGTGGATCAATATTTGAATGACAAGCTTATGGGTAAAGGAAGTCCTAAAGAGTATACTTATGTGAAGGCAATTGAGAATTTTAGTAAAAAAGTGTGTATAAAAGTGGGTTAGTCCTTTGGATTGGATTGGTATAACTGGGTTTAAGGTGTCATATTGATGAAAAAGGTTGACTTCATGGTGATGACAAGAACTAACTGAGCATGATGGTAATAGGGGTTTGTGATGGATTGTGATTGAGATGAAATTATATAATAAGGATTGTTGGTTAAATGAGTTTTGTATGGTAATAACGACTTGCGATCATCTAATTTTGGGGTTTTCCACTATTTGATGAGTAATGTGGTTGTATGAAAAGTTGTAGGATGTGTTGAAGCACCGCTTTACTAGAATTGAAAGGAGCTAGAGTCATAAATGGAAAGAATTTGTGAGATATAATTTAGCTTTCAAATTGAGGAGAGAACAAGGATATTCACTTTGATTGTAAGGGCCAAAGATGTATCTTCAGAAAGAGTTGATAATTGGATTAAGAAACACGTGATTCCATCTATTTTCTCCAGATTATTATGATAGTTTTACATGTCATTCATATCGGTTAAAAGTTGTTGGATAAGATTTGAGAAAGAAGTCTACACATGTTTGACTCGAGTGTGGTGATAAGTTTTTTTTTATGGTTTTGAGTTTGATGATGAGTATGATTGGATTTTTAGCGAAGGATATGATAAGGTCAATGGAAGGGCGATCAATGATAGGCTAAGATACGTGAATTCATAAAGTTCTTCAATGTATGAGTTAATGTTGATAGATAATGGGATTGTGTTACATGGTGGAGATCAAAATTCAAGTTTTTCATGGTGTGTTTATGTTTGTGGTAGTATGGATTAGTAAGGTAAGTAATGATCGATCGCATTGAATATTGAGCATTTGGAAGGACTTGTACATGGTTTGAGTCATAAAATGTGTTACTTTGATTTTAATGTTTTTATTTAAAGGATAAGGTAAAAATGGCAAGGGTTGTTGGCCAAAGATTAAGATTGGTGAGTGAGTCAACAAAAGGAACAAGAATCTGGTGTATTGAATAGTTCAAGATATTTAGAATTTTGTGTCATGAGAAGAATTTAAGAAAAGTGAAGGAATAAGACCTCTCGTATAAACCCTTGGTTTGTAGTTGAAGGATTTATTGATTTTTTCCTATGAATTTAGATAGGACTGTGAGATGTGAACTAGTTCGGTACAGACTTACTAGGAATTTTTCATCGACTTTTCTAAAGATTGAGTTTTTGTTTGGATGACAAGCAATGATGGGTGGAAGATTCTATGTGGTTATTCGAGCTAGATTGTTCAAACTATGATAGGTAACTTATTGATGTTCAACGGTGTGGACCTTCAGTTTTACATGATTAATGAGGATTTTGAGGGGGATTGAAATTACTTTGTTGATGGGATGATATAGACTGTTATGATGTGTTATATAGGCATTTAATGGTGATTAGAGGTTATGAGCTTATAATATAGTGAATTATTGGAGGGACTAAAACTTTCTTAAGTGTTGGTATGATATATATGATGGTTTTGAATATTAGTTGAAATTTGGTATGTTAAAGATTGGGTAGAGTGACGTTGGGTGTTCTTCAATTGTTGTACCTCGATGGAAAAGTATTGTTAAATTTGGAAGTAGTTCTAGCAGTCTTAGATGTGACACGTATATGTTATGGAGTGCTTAAATGGAAAGAGAGAGTACCATAATTTGAAAATTTTAGAGGCGATAATGTGTTTGTTAAGGAGACTTTGATACTAGTGGCGGTTTGAGAGTAAGGTAAATGGCTGGTGTGGTTATGATGTTTGTTAGTTGTAAGAGTGTTGGCTTTAGTGGAGTACTGTGAGAAGTATGTGGGGTTCAATGAATCGAGTATGTTTACGTTTGTAATGGGGACTAGACTAATTGATTGTGGGTGGCTAAAAATCAAGGAGATGGAGTTATATTGATGTAAATGTTTGATGTGGTCACTATGGAAGGAGTATCTTATCTTATCCGCCTTTGATTCCATTCATTCTTATGTGACCACCTTCTTCGTTCTAGATATTATTTGAAGTTTGATTCACTGCTTATGCCATGCATGTTTCCACATCTATGGGTGTATCCCTAGTGGTGGATCGGGTGTACCGATCCTGTCATTGTCCTCCTAGTAGGGTGGCATCCTTGGGCAGATTTGGTCATTTCAGTTATGAAACATTTTGTTTTGTTTGGGATAGTTGAAGTATGCCAGTAGTTCTACACACACAACCTTGCTTATGAGAACTCATATAAGAGCTACTGTGAAGAGTTATTGTCGAAGAGTGTTGTTAGAGGTTCTGTAGTTTGAAGTGTATCGCTTGTTGGGTGTTTACTTGATCATTTTCTTCTTTGGGTCAACTAAGTTTGTTTCTCCCTGGATGAGTACCTAATGTCTACAGATTCAATTTTTATAACTTGAGCTCGTGGAAAGATTATGTGAGAAGGGAATTTTGATAATATCTGTGATGGTTTGTGCACTATGAGTGTGTGATGATTGGTTCAGGTTCACTTCTAGTTGTAGCAAATATTGATTCAGAATTTTATCGGGGTTATGTGAGAAAGGATTCATCCTGGTTATTGTGTTATGGTCTAGAGGGTTTCGGTTCAGATTGAGTTCATGTGTGTGTCTGTGGTTTGGTAATAACTCTTGACTTGTAGATCTTCCAAAGTTTAATTTGAAAGTTCAGTTCTTAGTAGTTGATCTTGATGGAATGGTCTTAAGGAGGAGCTCACTTAGAAAGATGAACACCGACTCGTAGGTCATAACTTAGACTTTTGGTAATGTCGGTTATTCTTTCTTCTTCTTCCTTATGTTCGGAGACGAACATGATTTTTAGTGGTGGATAATATAATGACCCATAAGGTCATTTTGAGAACTAGTCCTCTCTCTTTCAGAAAAGACCATTTCCGTAAATTTTAAATGGAAATTTTGAATTATTCTTTTAAATACAAGTATTTAATTAGTGAGTAATTTTAAATAATTAATTGAGTTTGTGGTTAATGGGCCAAGTCCATAAATTTTTATACCATATACCACTTGACCTATTTATTGGAATAAGTTAAAGAAAGTTTTTTTTGGTAACACAAGCCGATTGCGGCTAAACAAAATTCACAGACGCAAGAACGGATGGGCACGAAATCACGACAACACTATTCTTAAATTTGAAGTCACGGTTCTCAATCTGCGTGTCAGGTTAGTGTTAGAGTTATAAATTCAATATAATGTTAATTTGATACTTTGGTGAGGTTGAATTGCTTGGGCCAATTACGTGTTAGTTGATGGCATTTAACTTGGGTGATGACTTTCAATTGGCAATAATGGTCAATGATTGGATAATGATGGGATAATGATTGTATAATCAAGAAAGGTGATGATTAGCCATCTTAAGATTGTGTTTTTAGGGATAATCTGCGATAGGCAAATTGTTGCGTATCCCTTTGTGGTTTCTACTGATTTTCGTGATTAACTTAACATTAATTTTATATTTTAAGTTTCTATATTGAGATAGGTAATTAAATATTGAGTGTATTATATTACATGAAAACTATTAGGGTTGTAGTTTTTGGAGAAATTATGACTTAACCCTAGACTTGAAATTTGAGAAAATTGAAAGAGTTGGCATGTCAATTGGCATAAAGATTTAAGAACTTGATTATAAATTGAGCGAGTTTTTGGGTCTAGGTTTGACCTATAGTAATATGGGTGTTGTTAGTTTTAGAATCTTATTGTGATTATTAATGTGGATAGATTGCTTTGAGTTGGAAGTACAACGAAAAGGGAAGGCTCAAGTCCCGAAGTGATTGTTCGATTATTTGAGGCAAGTGGATTTCTAAACCCTTGTTAAGTGTATGGAATTCGTGTAGTTCCTTGTAATATGTGTTTGGGAGTAATGAGACTTGGTGATGGGTTGACTTGTCCACATTGATTAATTCTAATGATGAAAAAGGGGTAATAAAAGGCAATGTGATTAATTATTTGTGTGTGATGTGTTGAGAATGATTTGAAAGGCTTGTTGAATCATTGTTGATGTTGTATCATGATTGTGTTGTTGTGAATTGTGCAATTTTATGAAAATGGTCATTTCCTCATTATTTCTGTGAACATGTCATTTGCATTGTTCTGAGACATGGTTGTGACAAGTGTTATGTGAATTGAGAAAGAATAAGAAATTAAAGAGGATGTACCATTTTGAGGGACGTATCGCACACCGCGATGGATTCTATATTTCGAGGGACCTGTCACGCACCGTGACTGATACTATATTTCGATGGATGTATTGTACGCTGCGATGGTTACTATTATCGAGGGTTCTATCGCAGGCTGCGATGGATGCATGGATGCGGGTGTGTAAAGTTAGGTCATACATGCATCACTATACTTGACATTGCATTACATCGCATTGCACATTTTTATCATTGATGCACTTGATCTTGTGTGTTGCTGATATTAGGAATTCCTTTTTGTGGAACTTGTGATTGATGAATATTAAGTTTGTTGTTGAGGATATGTAATTTGTTAAAGTGATTGTTGTTGAGTTGGGTGCTATGTAAACTATGAACTGTTAGGTTGGGCTGGTTTTATGCAGGTTGTAGTTCTGGAGGTTCTGTTGGTGTGTAAGGAGTACCCATATTTTATCCCCTTAGTTTGTGTTTAGAAGTTTACTTGTTGAGTACCGTGTTGTTTGGTACTCACCCCTTGCTTCTACATTTTTGTAGGTTACTAGCCCGGACCTTTGTGATATTTTCTCTTCTCCTTGTCTGAGGCTTCTTATGGAGGTTTGTGAGGTAGTTTCTTGTCATTTCAGCGAACCTTCTTACACCTATTTATGATCTTTTTCTATTCTAGAAACAATGTCATTTGAGACTTGTGTTTTTGTTTTAAATCAATTGTAATACTTTAGACGCTTGTAAACGTGACAACCAGATTTTGGGGGTATTGTTGAGTTTATTATAAATTTTCTGCATTTTATTGTAATGGTTGAGTTTTAAGCTGACTTGTCTTGGTGAATAAGACGAGTGCCATAACGTCCATTTTTGGGTCGTGACATCTACATCCCCTCCAATAGAGTACCTCAAATACTGCAATATCAATGCTGGAGTGATAACTATTATTATAAGAGAATTCACACAAAGGTAAGAACTTAGCCCAATGTCCTCCAAAATCAATCACACATGCCCTCAACATGCCTTTTAACACTTGAATAGTTCTCTCTGACTGCCCGTCTGTCTGTGGATGGAAGTTTGTACTAAAAGTGAGTTGTGTGCCCAATTCATCATGTAATTTCCTCCAAAACTTGGATGTGAATTGGGTACCATGATCTGAGATGATAGAGAAGGGCACCCCATGCAACCTCACTATCTCTTTTACATAAACTTTAGCCAATTGTTCAACATTATAATATATTCTTACCGAAATAAAATGGGCTAACTTAGTCAATCTATCAACTACTACCCAAATAGAATCAAACTTCCCCAAAGTCTTGGGAAGACCAACCACAAAGTCATGGCTATCATTTCCCACTTCCATTCCAGAATTGGCATTCTTTGACTCAAACCTGCAAGCCTTTGGTGTTCATATTTCACTTTTGGAGAATTTTGACACTTAGCTACAAACTTTGCTATATCATTCTTCATGCCCGGACACCAATAAATTTGCTTTAAATCTCGATACATCTTCGTCACACCCGGATGAATAGAATATCACGAACCATGAGATTCTGCTAACAATTTCTGAATCAAGTCATCTACTCTAGGTACACAGATTCTTCCTTTAAATTTGAGCACACCTTCCGCATCAAGACTGGTCTCTTGTGCCTTACCATTTGCAGTCTTCTTCTTAAGTTCATTCAAATTATCATCCTCAAATTGTTTAGCCTTGATCTCTTCAATGAATGTGGGCCCCACTTCAATGCTATCTAACACCCCACCTCTTTCTGAAATGCCCAACTGCATGAACTTAGACTCCAAGGTGTGAATTTCCTTAGCCAAAGGTCGCTTGGTTACACTTAAGCAAGCTAAACTACCCATACTCACCGCTTTTCGACTCAAAGCATCTTCCACCACATTAGCCTTACCCGGATTATATTGAATGGTGACATCATAATCTTTAAGTAACTCCATCTACCTTCGTTGTCTCAAATTCAGGTCCGTTTTAGTAAACACATGCTGCAAACTACGATGGTCAGTAAATACCTCACACTTGACACCATAGAGGTAATGTCGCCAGATCTTAAGAGAAAATACTACCACTGCCAACTCTAAATAATGTGTGGGATAGTTCCTCTCATGCACCTTCAATCGATGTGAGGCATAAGTTATAACATTCTTATCTTGCATCAACACAGCACCCATATCATAATGTTAAGAATCACAATAAAGAATAAAATCTTTACCTTCCACCGATAATGATAGAATAGGTGCGATAGTCAAAAGAGTCTTGAGCTTTTGGAAGCTCTCCTCGCATTTTTTAGTCCATTCAAATGGGATCTCCTTTTTTTGTCAAATTAGTCAAATGACTGGCAATAGAACTAAAGTTCTTCACAAATCAACACTAGTAGCTAACGAGCCCCACAAAAATCCTAACTTCAGTCACAGAACTTGGTCGAACCCAATTCTTAACCGCCTCAATCTTTTGGGGATCTACCATTACCCCTTCTTTCGAAACTACAATCCCCAAAAATGCAACAGAAGTCAACCAAAATTGACACTTAGAGAATTTAGCATACACCATTTGCTCCCCAAGAACACTTAGAACAATACAAAGATGGTCGGCATGCTCTTCCTTACTTTTCGAATAGACCAAAATATCATCCATAAAGACTATCACAAATGAGTCAAGAAATGGCTTGAACACCCGATTCATTAAACTCATAAAAACTGCAGGCGCATTAGTCAAGCCAAAAGACATAACTAAACATTCATAGTACCCATAGCGTATTCTAAACGCCGTCTTGGGAACATCCTTAGGCCTAATTTTCAACTGATGGTAGCCAGACCTTAGATCAATCTTGGAGAAAATGGATGCATCTTGCAATTTGTCACGCCCCGAGCTACCCTCGAGACGCAGACATGGGACCTAGGATCACAAGTGAACCCAAGCTAACCCTGCTGGCATGACATGAGCATACTAAGAATAATAATAAATTATGCGGAAGCTAATCATAAGTAAATCTGAAATGAAGGGGAATACCCATATACTAAAACTGAATATATCAAATCGGAGAGTTTAATACAAGAGATATATCAATCTCAAATACTAGGATAAATCTAACTATGTCTGAAAATAGCCTCTAACTGACTAGAAGTGTTTGGACATGCCCCAGCTAAGTCTAGAAAAACTGAAACTAAAAGAATGAAAACTGAAAGATAACATGACTATTGTCCTCGAAGAATGAGGACTTACCACTGATGTTGTTGAACTGGAGATCGGGAACCGATCTAATCGTGATCTAGATGCTGAGAACCTGAACCTACATCACAAGAAGATGTAGCTCAGAGTATGCGTCAGTACTTGAAAGATACTGAGCATGCAGGATAGAGTAAGCTAAAATAAGCATTTAACTGAACAAACAATAAAGCAAGAGTATAATCTGAACATGATATAGATACTGAATACTGGGCTAAGTGAATGCAATGACCAAATTTATAACATGCTCAGACTGAATACTGACTGTACGGAAATGTAGTCAATACAATGGAGTCTGACTGAACTGTGGGAGCTACTAATAACCGATAATAAAATTACATGAGGTAAATGTGGAGTCTGATGTATACGCCTCATCGAGAGGACCTAATACACCCGGCCAAAGGTGTAGAGGCATGCTGGCGTGATCACTAAAATGATGCTTACTGAGGGGACTTACAACCTATGTGGCTCGTAGTTCTAGGACTATATGGGTGACTGACCCTAGTCCAATTCGGTATTATGCTACTTTCAATAGATTAAATGACTAACACATTATGACTGAAATTTATGTAATGTACTAGATAGCTCAAAGCTGACATGCAAACTGAGAATGCACATTAGTATACCGATAATGACACATTCAAGACTGAGGCCTATATATCTAAATACTTAAATTGTCTGACCTACCATGTGTAATTCAGGAACTACAGAAATACATAACTAGGGTTTTGTAATTCATGCAAGAAATGAAGTAATAACATGATAATCTCATTTGGAACATGTAACTAACTAATTCATGATAATTTGGTGAAGTTTTAACAACCTTAGGTCAAGTTGATAATAGGGAATCAAGAATCTGACTGAAATCTAGGGACCTAATGGGCGAAAGGAACCGACTAGTGAAATCCCACATACCTGGTGATGAATTCCATGGAGAAATCTTTGGATTTTGGGGCTGGAATTGATGGAATCTTGCAGCTTTCTTGAACTAGGGTTTGGTCGCCTCTTTCTTCTCTCTAGCGTTCTAATTTTCTAAGTGTGGATGAAAGATCTGACTTAGGTAAGTTCTAGTTATGTTTCTAGGCTAAAACTAATCAAAACCATGTAGTTTAGGGTTAAAATGATGTAGTTTAGAGGTCCAATGAAAAAGGAAAAGACCAAAAGACCCCTTACTTAAGTTGCAGATGGGGATGACCACGGCCACTTCCACGGACTGTGAAAGGGACCACGGACTATGAAAGGGACCACGAACTGTGAAAGGGACCACGGACCGTGAGACCGGTCGTGGTCCTTGGCCAGTGGTTGCTGATTTCTGAGATCCTGCCTACAAGTCGTACCACGGACCGTGAAGAGGACCACAGACCATGAAGGTTCCCGTGGTCCTCACTTGGGCTGGTGGTCTGATGGCTCAGGTCTGCGAGTCTATTGGTTTGACTTCACGGACGCCCCCATGACCCTTCATAAGGACCATAGACCGTGAAGGTCCTCATGGTCCTCACTTAGACGCGGGGGTCTGAGATCTATGATTGAGGGCTACTGGTTTAGCCACAATGGACGCCACCACAGTCCATTGTCAAAACCATGGCCCATGAAGGGTCCCGTGGTCTAGCATCTGGGCCTGGTGGAGTTTAACTCCAGACCATGGCCAGGTCAACGGACCGTTGAAGCTGTCACGGTCTGTGAACCCTGCCGTGGTTCACTTGTTTCAGGTAAGTTTCTGTAATTTTTTCATGGGTTTGGTTTTCGAGGTGTTACAATATCTCCCCCTTGGGATCATTCGTCCTCGAATGAAGACTAAAATAGCTGAAATGGAAGGGATGAGCTGCAACCTACCACTAAACACAAGAAACTGATTTCTGACTGAACTAAGTTCCAAAAGCATGCTAATACGCTGAAAATGCAAGTACAGACTAAAGAAACATGATACTAAGACTGATTTTACGCATGAATGACTAAAAAATTTAAGAGGAACTATTACCTCAAGATGGAGTGGAATCGGAATGAAAGAGGTGGGAATACTTGGACTTCATGGCTCCTTCTGCTTCCCAAGTAGCTCCATGTATGGACTTACTCCTTCATAAAACCTTGACTGAAGCGACTTCTTTGTTTCTCAACCTTTTAACCTGACGATCAAGAATCTCAACTGGTACATCCTCATAAGAAAGACTAACTTTCATAGCCACACTCTTTATTGGCACTACGGATGCTAGATCACCCACAAACTTTTTCAATAGTGAAATGTGGAAGACTGGATGCACTACTGCTAAATCTATTGGAAACTCTAACTCATAAGCCACTTTACCAATCCTTTTCAAGATCCAATAAGGGCCTACATATTTGGGACTGAGCTTTCTTTTCTTGCCAAATCTCATCACCCCCTTCATAGGTGACACCTTCAAGAAGACCCAATCATCCACTTGGAACTTTAGTTCCCTTCTCCTTACATCTGCATAACACTTCTAGGTACTCCGGGTTTTATTAAGTCTATCTCTAATGAGTTGCCCTTTCTCCATAGCATCAAGAAGCGAATGTGGCCCTATCAAGGCTACTTCACCTACTTGCCCATACGAAGTCTCATAAGGGGCTATCTGAATATTGGAATGGTAGCTATTATTGTAGGCGAACTCTATAAGAGAAAGGTGATGATCCCAACTACCCTTGAAGTTGATCACGCAAGCTCTCAACATGTCCTCTAAGGTCCGAATGGTATGCTCTGTTTGACCATCCATCTGTGGATGAAATGTTGTTCTAAGATTAACCTGAGTACCAAGACCTCTCTAAATTGACTTCCAGAAATGAGAGGTAAATTGAGGGCATGTATCTGTGATGATAAACAAAGGAACCCCATGTAACCTGACTATCTCATTAATGTAAAGCTTGGCGTAGTCCTCCGTCGAACCTGTGGTCTTGACCGCTAAAAAGTGAGAAGACTTAGTGACTCTGTCAACTATCACCCAAATGGAGTGATGATGTCTGCAAGTACGAGGTAACCCTCTAATGAAATCATGTTCATCACTTCCTACTTCCAAGTAGGAATGTCGATCTATTAAGTCATACCCCCTAGTTTCTGATGTTCTACCATCACTTGCTGACAATTGGGACACTTAACCACAAAGTCTGCTACATCTCTCTTCATGCCATTCCACCAAAAGACTTCCCGCAGATCACGGTACATCTTAGTGGCGCCTGGATGAATAGAATACCTAGAGTTATGGGATTCTGCAAAAATATGTTGTCTCAACTCGCCCACGTTAGGAACACATAATTGACCCTGATAGCAAAGCACACCATCTCCTCATTAGGAGAATACCTCTTCCCTTTGTTGATGGACTGCACCCTTGAGTTCGAGCAATATCGGATCACTGTCTTGCTTTTTCTTAACCTCCAAAACCAATGAAGATTCTGATCCATTTCGAACTGTCACACCACCATTTGATATGCTCATAAGATGAATTCTTAAATGAGCAAGCCTGTGAACATCCTTTGCTAGCTCCTTTTTTCCTTGACATGTGCTACATTACCCATAGATAGTCTGTTAAGGGCATCTGCTACTACATTTGGCTTACCTGGATGGTAATGCACACTCATGTCATAATCCTAGAGGAACTCAAGCCATCTTTTCTGGCGAAGATTCAACTATTTCTGGGTGAACACATACTGGAGGTTCTTATGGTCTGTGAACACATCTACATGAACACCATACAAGTAGTGTCTCCAAATCTTGAGTGCAAACACCACTACTGCAAGCTCGAGGTCATGAGTCAGATAATTCTTCTCATGCACCTTAAGTTGTCTAGAAGCATAGGCTATAACCTTACCTCGTTGCATTAACACACAGCCCAGGCCGACTCTGGATGCATCACAATAAATCACATAACCGTTTGAACCCTCTGGTAGAGTCAAAATATGAGTTGTAGTCAACCTAGTTTTCAATTCTGCGAAGTTTTTCTCACAATCATCTGACCATGGAAACTTGACCATCTTCTGAGTCAACCTAGTCAATGGTGAGGCTATGGATAAAAATCCTTCCATGAACCTTCTGTAATAACCCGCTAGACCCAAGAAACTTCTAATATATGTAGGAGAGGTAGGTATGGGCAATTATTTTACTGCTTCTATTTTCTGGGAATCCACTCGGATCCCTTCGTTGGATACTATATGCCCAAGGAAAGCAACTGATTGTAACCAAAACTCGCACTTGTTAAATTGGCGAATAACTAGCGATCTTTGAGAGTTTACAGAACAACTGTCAAGTGACTCACATGTTCTTTCTCATTCCTAGAGTAAATGAGGATATCATCAATAAAGACGATAACGAACAAGTCCAAATACTGGTTGAACACTCTGTTCATCAAATCCATGAAAAATGCAGGAGCATTGGTTAGTCCAAATGACATAACTACAAATTCATAATGACCGTACCAAGTTCTGAAGGCTATCTTCGGAATGTCACTATCTCTGACTTTGAGTTGATGATAACCCGATCTGAGGTCTATCTTTGAAAAATGACTAGCACCCTAAAGTTGGTCAAAAAAGTCATAAATCCTGGGGATGGGATACTTATTCTTGATTGTGACCTTGTTCAACTGCCTATAGTTAATGCACATTCTGAGAGAACCATCTTTCTTCTTCACGAACAACACCGGTGCACCTCATGGAGAAATACTAGGTCTGATGAAGCCCTTATCTAGAAGGTCTTTCAACCGCTCTTTCAATTCCTTAAGCTCAACTGGAGCCATCCTGTATGGAGGAATAGAGATAGGCTGGGTATTTGGAAGGAGATCAATTTCAAAGTCGATTTCCCTTTCGGAAGGAACTCCGAAAAGATCTTCTGGAAACACTTCTGGAAATTCATTAACCACTGGAAATGACTCAAGAGTTGGGGTTTCGGAGCTTAAATCTGTAAACCAAACTAGATGATAGAGATAACCCTTAGAGATCATCTTTCTGGCCTTAAGTTAAGAAATGAATCGACCCATAGGCTCTAGGCTACTACCCTTCCATTCTAAGATTAGTTCGTCTGGAAACTGAAAACGAACAATACTAGTTCTACAATCAACTAAGGTATAACAGGAACGTAAACAATCCATGCCTAGAATGACATCGAAGTCTACCATTTCTAACTCTATAAGATCTGCTGAGGTGACTTTCTGAGAGACTGTGACAGGGCAATATCTATATACCTGTCTAGCTGTAACTGGGTCACTGACTAGAGTAGAGACTGAGAAGGGTTCTGAGAGAGTTTCTGAACTAACATCAAACTTAACTGCTATATAAGGAGTTACAAAGGAAAGAGTAGCCCTTGGATCTAACAAAGCATAAACATCGTGATCAAAGAGTCGTAAAGTACCAGTGACTACATCAGGAGAATCTTCCTGATCATGTCGAGCCTGAAGAACATAGAGCCTATTTTGGAGCTACCCATCACCGTTACCAGATAAGTTACCCTAATGAGTTGGGCGACTTGTTGGTGTTGCTGAAGTTGTCGACTGAGCTCTACCATTGCCTCCTTGACCCTGTTTAGAAGGACAATCCCTCAACCTGTGACCAGACTGACCACACCAAAAGCATCCTTCCTTTCCTGCAAGGCACTTAGCCAGATGGTTCTTACCACACTTAGGGTAAGTTGGGTAGGTTTTGGTACCTGTAACACTCCCCTGAGACTTAGAGCCTGATGTCGTACCTTTCTGATCTTGTCTGAACTTGGAGGACGGAACACTAGCTAATGAAGGTATTGGAGCTGAAAATTTATGCTGACCCTGCAAGTGATTTCCACCACCCGACTTCTGTTGAGAATACTCATAGTTACCAGTCCTGGCCTTCTTGTTCTCCTTAGCCTGTTCCATAAGCTTATCACCCTCAACCTGCTGAGCATTAGTCATGAGCCTAGAGATGCTCATATTTTCCAGCAACATAGCATTTCTACACTCTGTCTTAACCAAGTCTGACACTCCATATAGAAACTTATTCATCTGAGCCTTGGAATCAGTAACCATGTGAGGAGCATACCTGGAGAGCTGGGTAAACTTGAGCCCATACTTTTGGACTGTCATACTACCTTTTCTTAAGTTCATAAATTCTTGAGCTTTTGCCTCCCTTAGCTCGTTTTGGAAAAACCTATCCAGAGAGGTCTCACTAAAGCAATCCCAAGTGATACGAGTTGCATCTGTACCCCTGTTATTTTTCCACTGAGTATACCAGATATGAGCTACATCATTAAGTTGGTAAGATACTAATTCAACCCAATCATTCCCAGTTACCTGCATCACTTCAAAGATCTTCTTGACCTCATTTTGAGAGTTCATCCGAACATTTCGAGAAAGTCACTTTGAGTCATTTTGTGGAGTCTTCTACAACTTCTAGTAACCTGTTTCAAGACTCGAGTAAGTGAGAATGAGAGTGAGGAGAATGTATTCATGAGTCTACTTTGTCATCATGAAATCATCCATAAACACGAGATCATGAACCTTGAATCCATAATCCAATTCAAGGAAAGTTAGGTTCAAAGTCAAAGAAGTTAAGAGTCAAGTCTAGAAGTTAAGAAGCAAGTCAAAGCAAAGTTTCTTAAAGTTTTCAAGAATGTTTTAAATTCATTTTTAAGACTCAAGTTTTCAAGTTAAGCAAAGAGTAAAGAGTTGAGTTCATTTCTCAAAAGATATTAGGGAACTAAGTATTCCCAAAGAAGTTTTTAAATGTTTTCACATTTAATAAGAAAGTAAACCTCGATTTCCAAATAGCCTTCGGGCTAGTTTTCAGAAAAGAGTAAATGCTTTCATAATTAAGCAAGAGCGGAAACTTTGATTTCCAAGACAGCCTTTGATCTAAGTTTTTGACCACTAATCTAAAATCACAGAAGAAGTATGTTTTTAAACATAAAGAACTAAGTATAATTTTGGGAGTAGTATTGAGCACCGATATGGGGACGCGAGTTCAGATAACTCAATTCTCCATAAACCATGTAGCCATCATGGGTAGAAAAGGGTCATACTTTTTAGATGAATCATTTTCACAATAGACTAGTGGATCCACTTAGTGAAGTTAGCTTCCTATAACACGGCAAGGTATAGGATGGGCCTCGGCAGCGTGAGGTAAAGCGTTGTATCATCACTATAGTTCTTAAGTGATGGTTGTCGGTTAGACAAACTCCCACAGCAGTAGTAGCATGGTTCCTTAAGGGGTTCTGCTTAGTGTGAATGGGCGTATGGGACTTCATTCATGCATTGCACAAGTAGAATTTGGGAGGAAGCATGGTTTGTCTTTTTATGATATTATGTTTATGAATTGACAACATGTTTTAAACAGTTTTCTTTTTCTTTATATTGCACTTGTTTTAAACTGTTTTATATTGAAATGAGTTCAGTTATGTTGAGTTGAGTAGAGCCAGGTAAGTTCTCCAGTTTCTTTTAGATTCTTTTCAAACTTATGTTATGCTTTAGAATTCCCCTTACATGCTCGTACATTCCACGTACTGAGCCATTTGACCTGCATCTTTTCATGATGCAGACACAGGTATTCAGGATCATCAACAGGAGCTTCATTGATATATCCGAGAGTTTGAGTTAGCTATGTTGAGCCTCTCTGTTTCTGGAGGATTTCATTTAATTTTTAGTTTAGTCAGGATGTTGTGGGTCTTGTCCCGACTTCCATATTTATCAGTTAGAGGCTTCATAGATAGTCAATATAGTTGAGGAGTCTGTATTATTCATTTATTTTATTAAATGTTTTAAAGACTTAAGTTGCCTATTTTATGGCGAGTTGAATATATTATTTTATTCTAAGTTGTTCATTTGAGTTGAAGTTTTGAAAAGTTGAGTTTATTGAATTTTATTCAGTTTTAAGCTTTTGCATGCTTAAGTTAGTCTTCCGCTTGTAGTCAGCCAGGGTGAGGGTTCGCTTGGGGACCAACAATGGTCTTCGATTGCCGTCCACGTCTAGGGTGTAGGCTCGGGTCGTGACATACTCTACCTCCACAGCCTCGTTGATTACCTCTTTGCCCTCCTTGGTGTCCTTGTCAAGGAGACAAATCTTCTCTATAGTTTCCTAGATAATCTCTAAACTATTTTCCATAGCAAGCAATCTGGTCTTGATGTCATCTGCATACTAAAGCAATTGAGTAGTAGAGTGTCTAAAGATCCTTGTTACTTTGATGGTTTCTGCCTTGGATTTCACGGATTCCTTCTTATGCCATTTCTCACTAACTAGCACTTAACCCATGCTTGAAAATCTGTGAGTGTCATAGGTTGTAGACACTTCAACTTCAAATGGTTTAAACTTTAGAGAGATCTGCTAAAAGTCACAGAATCCTAGAGATAAGAAGACCATAACGTAGGCTAGCAGTAGCATTTGAGTTCTTTGCATTTTCTACCATGTATTCTTAAGACACATAGAGCAATTAATCATATATTTCTTAAGCAGACAGTAGAGAACAAACACATCACAGGTTTGAAACTTGGTTCTACCACATGTAGTTTTGGCCACTTCTAGAGACACTTTAAAATTTTCATTCCAGATGCCATTCATATAGGGGACAATGTCAGAAAATATCGTACCAAACAGATCTTCGAATAACAATTCATTCATAAGAAACACGACTTTCATAACAAGAATTTCCAACTCAGCACTATCTATAAAGACTTGAGATTAGCATAAACAGACGAACAACTTCTTTATAAAACTTAAAACCATAGAGAGTAAAGAACAAAGCTAACTTCCAAGCATTGAGAAAGAGCTTACCGGTTAATGAGAATCCTTCAACTAAATAAGATTAACAACTCAGCCAGGAACTACAAGTTGATTTTTGAAAGCTTCATACCTGTTCATATGCTCTGAACCTCAAAACCTTTGCATTTCCTTTGGAGGGGGAGATCCAAACACATCAGGATGCAACTTCTTGGTATCCTTGTTCTTCTTGGAGGATGATATCTTCTCGGAGGAAAGAGATGGAGATTTATAGGTGTCTTCTGAAGAATCAAAAGAAAGTGAATGAATGTCATGATCAACGGTTTTGGAAGATTGTTGAAGGCTCTTCTAAAACCCTTAATCATGAAATTCATTCACTTACTTCGGATTCTTCATAAGACATCTCTAACTATCCATTTCTTTCCTTAAAGAAGAGACCATCCTTCATGAAGAAAAAGGATACCAAGAAATTATGTCCTAATGTGTCTGGATCTCTCTCTCCAAAGGACATGCAAAGTTTGTGAGGTGTTGAGCATAAGAACATGTATGAAACTTTTAAATATCAACCCATAAACCCTAATTGAATTGTTAATCTAAGTCGGTGAAAGGATTCTCATTGTCCAGTAGATACTTTTCTCAAGGCTCGGAGTTATCTTTTCTCTTAAGTCTCTATGGTTTTGAGTTTATGAAGAAGTTGTTTATTTTTTTAATGCTAATCTCTGAGTCTCTAAGTGGCATGATGGAAACTCTAGTTACACAAATTTGTATTATTGTGAATAAATCATTATTCAAAAATATGCTTGGTACTAATTTTTTTGGCATTGTTCCCTACATGAATGACATCTACCCTAGAGATTTTGAAGTTTCTCTAGAAGTAGACAAAGCAGTTGTGGTTAAACCAGGCTCTGATCTTTTGGATACGTCCCTCTATCTCAATGTATCGAGAATCACATTATGACCCACATCACTAACAATTTGGTTCCCAAAATAGGTCTCTGATAAGCATTTCAACACATTATGTGTTTGTTCTCTATCATCTGCTTAAGAAATACAGCATTAATATGGCTAGGTGGTTTATGAAATTCATGGTTGAAAGTGCAGAGGACTCAAATTCTACTACTAGCCAACCCTGTGGGCTTTTATCTCTAGGATTTTGGTGGACTATTTGGTCGAACTCTCTAAGTTTAAACAAGTTGAAGTTTCTGCAACCTATGACATTGCACCTTTTAAAGCATGGGTTATGTTCTAGTTGGTGAGAAATTACATAAGAAGGACTTTGTGAAATCCAAGGTAGAAATCATCAAGGTAACAATGATCTCCATTGACTCTCATGCTCAATTTTTTAAAAATGCAGATGATATCAGTACCTGGTTTCTTGTTATGGAATATTGTTTAGATATGCTACAGGAAACTACAGAGAAGATTCTTCGTCTTCACAAGTACATATGAAGGCATGCTTCATATTCCCATGGATATGTTAAAATGAGAAGGGATCTCTATTCGGAATAAGTTGCTCAATAAAGTCAACCCTCTCAAGGCTAGAGTTAGCTCCTCTAATACTGAGAATTACTTTCTCTCTTCTGAAATCTTACACCACTTCTCCAAGAATGTGGAACGTTCCTATAATAACTTATGTGGAAATGTTCTCAACACTCTTAAATACTTTCTAGCTGATCATTAATCCTCCTCGTTTTCTATTTTTGGTGCTCATTTAAGATAATATTTCCATTGGGGTTTACCCCCAAATATTTTTGTGGTTGTGTACTTTGAGGGTAATATGCTCTTCCTAAAATTGTTATGTTGTTTGCTTTTGCCTATCTATGCATATTTTTTCAACTGTGTGTATCTATAATTCAATTATGGGTTTCTATGCTTCTTTTTTATCATACCAAAGGAGGACAAATCCCACAATTATCTTAGACAGGGAAACACATTAAAAGAGGGAGCTTCACATTCAAACAGGGATGTCTACTTTAAATTTGATCATTTTCATTTGTGTATCAATTGTCATCGTCAAGGGAGGAGGCATTGTTAGCTCTATATGTTTCTAATTTTATAAATAGCAATTAACCTAAGATATTCCTACTGAATTTTAAGTAAACAAAATACATAGATGATGGCATGTCAAGAAGATTACAAAAGAAATACATTATAGCAAACCAAGCTAACGGAAATCAAATCAGGGGAGTAAATTGGGGACCAATCAAATCTGCAAAAGGACAACTCATCAAATCTCAAAGGAAGCAAGAAGCAGTTAATGAAGAAATATTTTTAATTTCACCAGGATATATGCAAGCAAAGGTTAGAGGAGAATACCATTAAATCAACACATATGAAAAGTAAATTTCCGGCTATAAAAGGAGAATAAGATATGCAAAGAGATCAAATCTGACTATCAAGAATGGGGAGAGATTATTTAACACATGAACACATCTTACATTGACATGGAATCATCCTTGTCAATTATGGTATATTTGGATAGTATAGATATGAGAATATCTATATATGACATGATTAAATAATCTAGATATGAGAATATTGCCTAATCTTTTTAATTAGGTAGTTAGGAGATTGTGTAATATTTTATTATCTTCTTTCCTTATTTACATTAGCTGTAATAGTTATTTAATCCCGTCGACTTGAGGGAATGATCAATTAATTCAATTCCCACTATCTCTTTTTTTTCTTTTCTTCTTCTAATTTCTCATGGTATTAGAGATATTGGTTTTTTAGCCCTCTCTTTAAATGTTCTTCTATTAGAGATATTGGTCAACTGGTTGTTGAATCAACCATATCAGAAAACTGTCAAGTTTCATCTCGCTCTTTCTCCAATACTTCTTTTTCTGACAAAAAATGGTTCATAATGGATGGATCATCTAAATCTATCACTTTAACTGGAGTAAACTGCAATGACTACCTCCAGTATCAAAAATCAAGGCAGCAATCATCAATTTCTTGCACAATACAACTTGGTAATTCATTTGCTTATCACATAGTCTTTGTCTCAAGAACAATAGATTGTTGATTCTGGTGCTTCTGACCATATTTATGGTAATAGAAACACTTTCTCTACTCTTAATACCCCTTCTACACTCTCTACTATTACTTTGGCAAATGAATCAAACATGATTGAAGAAGGGATAGGTATAGCTCATATACCTTTAAAATCAGTCCTTTTTGCATCTAAATGTCCACATAATCTTATTTCCATTAGCAAATTAACAAAAAATATGAAATGCACTCTAACCTTCTTTGATGATTCTGTTCTTGTGTAGGATCAGAGTACTGGATAGGTGATTGGAAAAGGACATGAGTCACAGGGATTGTACCTACTCTCCATCCCAAAACAACATGTTGCTTTCACTTCCGTTGTTTCGTCTGAAATTCTCCATAGTCAATTGATTCATCCAAGTCTCCTGAAATTTCAAAAGATAGTCCCCAGTTTATCTAGTTTATCTTTGTTAGAATGTGAGTCATGTCAGCTTGGTAAGCACACTCGTTCCTCTTTCCCAAAACATGTCAATAATAGAGCCACCTCTATGTTTGAAATCATTCATTCAGATATATGGGGTCCAAGTCGTGTCAGTTCTTCCTTGGGATTTCATTATTTTGTTACTTTTATTGATGACCATTTCGGTGCACATGGTTATTTTTAATGAAAAATAGATCTGAGTTATTCACTATCTTTTATAAATTTCATGTTGAAATCCACAATCAATTTGGTATTTCCATTAAGAAGTTAATCACTGATAATGCCCGAGAATACTTCTCTCTCTTCTTTTATGTCATCCCACGACATATTGCACTTGTTTTCTTGTGCACATACTCCTAAGAAAAATGGATTTCTGAGAGAAATAACAGACATCTAATTGAAACAGCTCAAACAATGCTCATTCACAATCATGTCCCTTTACGTTTTGGGGTGATGTTGTTATTACTGCTTGCTATTTGATCAATCGCATGCCTTCATCTATTTTGCAGTACCATAGTCCTCACTCGGTCCTTTTTCCAGACCAAAATTTGTTTCCTCTTCCTCCACGTGTGTTTGGTTGCACCTGTTTTGTTCATAACCTTACCCCTGGAAAAGATAAACTTTAGCACAATGCTTTTAAATGTGTCTTTCTTGGGTATTCTCGTCTCCAAAAAGGTTACAAATGCTTTGATCCCTCTACCAATAAGTACTTGATCCTTAAAGATGTTACTTTTTTCGGGACTTCTCCGTATTTTTCTCCTAATAAAAAAAATCAAAAGGCCATAGCAATCCTTTCCATTCCAATTATTCCAACCCGAGCTCCACCTCCAACTCTTAAGGTCTATTCATGACGACCTTAACCTCCTGCTGAACTTGCTAATCCAGTTGGTATTTCTAACAATGATACAAGTGCACAAAGAAATCTTGATGACTCATTACCTGCTCGAACAATGACTTCTGCTTTGGTCGAGCACTTATCCGATGATCTTCACATTGCTCTTCGCAAAGGTACTAGAACTATTGCCAATCAAACTCATGTTTATTCTTATTTAAGTTATCATAGTTTGCCACCTTCATATCATGCCTTCATTACTACCTTATTATTAGATAAAGTTCCTAAGACTATAGAAAAAGTATCGGTTCATCTAGGTTAGCGTCAAGCTATGATTGAGGAGATGACTGCTTTGCATGATAATGGTACTTGAGAACTTGTTCCTTTACCTGAAGGCAAAACCGCAGTTGGTTTTGATTGGGTATTCACAGTTAAGGTAGGTTTGGATGGATCTATTGATTGTCTCAAAGCAAGACTGGTTGCTAAGGGATACACTCAGATTTATGGTATCGATTATGGAGATACTTTCTCACTAGTTGTCGAGATGGCTTCTGTCCACCTTCTCATCTCTATGGCAGCAATGAATCATTGGCCCCTTTTTCAATGGGACATCAAAAATGCATGAAGAACTTACTAAAGAGGTATATCTGGAGAAATCATCAGGGTTTGTTGGTCAGGAGGAGTCTAGACTAGTTTGTAAACTTCGTTGATTCCTCTATGGTCTCAAGCAGTTTCCTAGAGCATGGTTTGGTCATTTTTGAGTTGTTGTCCAACAGATTGGAATGATCCAAACAGAAGTTGATCACTCTGTATTCTATAGGCATTCATCTAGTGGTAAATATATCTTATTAATTGTTTATGTTGATGATATTGTTATCACATGAGATGATTATGAAGGTATTGCTCAAGTCAAACAACACCTCTCAAGTGACTTTCATACAAAGGATTTGGACAAGTTGGAATACTTTCTGGGCATTGAAGTGGCACAATCTAGCCATGGTATTGCTATTACTTAAAAGAAAATTTGTCCTAGATATTTTGGAAGATGTTTGATATGTTGGATTGCAAACATGTGGACAGTCCAATGGATCCAAATACTAAACTTATTCCAGGACAGGGGGAGCCTCTAAAAGATCCTAGCAGATATTGGAGACTTGTTGGCAAACTCAACCATCTTACGATAACATGACCAGACATCTCATTTGTTGTTAGTGTAGTTCGCCAATTTTCGCAATCACCTTGTGATAGTCACTAGAATTCATTGAGTCGCATCCTGCGATATATCAAAAGTTCTCCAGGACAAGGTTTATTATACGAAGATAAGGGACACACCAACATTGTTGGATATCCTAATGCAGATTGGGCAGGATCTTCTTCTGACAGATCATCCACTTCAGGTTATTGTATTCTAGCTAATAGGAGGCAATCTAATATCTTGGAAAAGTAAAAAGCAAGTTTTGTAGATAGATCAAGCACAGAGGCAGAGTATCAAGCTATAGCACTAGCTATATGTGAGCTTATATGGTTGAGACAACTTTTCCAAGAATTGAAGATGGGAGGAGTTGAATCGATGACATTGATTTGTGATAACCAAGTTGTACTACATATCTCTTCTAATGCAATGTTTTATGAAAGGGTGAAGCACATTGAAATAGATTATCACTTCATTCGGGAGAAGATTGAGTTTGGATACATCACCATAAGTTTTGTCATAACAAAAGATCTACTGGCGGATATTTTCACAAAATCACTCTGAGGATCTAGAATTGACAGTATTTGTGGCAAACTAGGAGCATATGACTTATATGCTCCAGCTTGAGGGGGAGTGTTATTTATGGTATACTTGGATAGTGTAGATATGAGAATATTTAAATATGGTATGTTTAAAAATCTAGATATGAGAATATTCCCTAATCTTCTTTAATTAGGCAGTTAGAAGATTGTGTAATATTTTATTATTTTCTTTCCTTATTTAAATTATCAGTAAAAGCTATTTAATCCCATCAATTTGAAGGAATGATTGTCACAACCCAGGCCGTCGTGATTGGCACCTACACTAACCCTCCGGTGGGAGAACCATTAATACAACTCAACTAAGTTGCCTTAACCAAAATACACATTTAAAGATACGGAAGCAGGTTTAAATGTCTAAGAAAAGGAAAATACGGAGTTCCCATAAACTCCAACAAAAGTCTAAAAACCAAATGTGGAAATAATGCCTAAAACCCGAAAGTCAATGTACCAAAAACTCTAACAAGGATCATAGGTCTAAGGAAATGGGTACAACCCAAACTAAACAAAAGAATAACTAAAGTACTAATCTAAGTCCAAATAAGATGGACTGAGCAAAGGAGAACTCATGGCAGCTTGGAAGAAATGGTTCACCCTTGAATTCGATTGATCACTGATCTTCTAAATGAGGTCTATCAATAGTCATTTGAAGATGCCCTGTACTCAACAAAGAAAGAGCAAGTGCAGTATCAGTACACAACCACAGTGTACTGGTAGGATTATGTGGCTATCCCACTAAGTGCAACATAAACAAGTAATTACAACATCATAAATATGCATGCACTGAACATATACAATGTCAATATCATTTCAGGATTAATGTACAATTCCACATTCTCAACAATAAGTGTATGCCTATCAAGTCATTAGTCCTCTCACGGAACCCATACCCAAACATTTAGTGTACCAAATCGTGGTACCTGTTCCAAGTTAGGGTGTCGGATCGTGACACCCATTCCAATATTTATGTCGGTACGTGACATCCGATCCCAGTTAGTGTGTTGGAACGTGACACCCACTCTATTCAACATACCACAATCACAATCACAATTTACATTCTCACAACCATACAATTAAGAGTTGATACATGGCATATAGTTATTCATTCATACTCATTTACTATTAGTGTGATCAATAATGCAACATTCGCATACATACATGCAATATAATGAAGTAAGTACAAACATATATCACACAACATAAAATCACAACAATCACCTACCTCGAACAAAGCTTGAATCCCTTAAGAAACTTGATTCTTCCCTTTCCGAATTCTTTCCACTTGTTCTTGGTCTACAAATAATCAATATAACGCAAGGATCAATAAACAAAACCTAATTACCCGGATTATAATCGAAATCATCAACCCTAGGTCAAACCCTTGATCCCCATACCCAGATTAGGGCTTTTTCCACCATAAATCCCAGATCAAAACCCTCCCCCATCGATAATTACCCAAGAAACTAAGTTCTACGGATCGAAAAATGGACTCGGGGAGTGAAAACCTTACCTTTAGCCTCCAGAATGGTGAAAAACTGTCAAGAAAACACCTGCGGTCGTTCCTTAGCTCTCAAAGTCGAAACTTGCAGAATAAAATAGTTTTGGGGTTTATTTTCGACTTAAGTCGCGTTTATCCCACCACAACGGTCCTTACCCCGCTGTAGCAACCCCGCCCTGGCGGCAGAAATTCCGCCATAGCGGTTTGCATGGAACAGAGAGCTAATTAAAGAATTTTCAAACACCCATTTCACAATCACACCTTCCTCCCACGACACTCAGAAAATACCCGTTCACGCTAAGATCATTTACGGGAGTTCTTTTTGCCCAAATTCAATTCTGTAAAGTCGTACGGATTCCTTAACGTCTTAGTTATCTACTCATATGATCAAATTCACACTCATACCTCCCATTTGTTACCAGATTTCCCTAGACCTCACTGACTCTGATTTTTTCCAAATCTGGACTCGGTTGGGGAATTTTTGGATACTACCATAAAGTTTTTCGGTACAAAAATTTTCCCCGTTGGCTTTTCTATACTGATGGGAACCGGTCGTTACAATGATCAATTAATTCAATTCCCACTATCTCTTCTTTTTCTTCTTTTCTTCTTCTAATTTCTCAATCCTCAATCAAGGAAATTTTTACAAATTCTTGATTTAATGAAGTACCTTTGTATTTTCCTTATAGAGCAAAGAAAGAGTCCACAAAAACTTGCCCTAGTACTAGGAGAAGTTTGTGCACTTCACTTGAACTAGGCATATAGGGCTAACATAATCTATGCTTCTCTAAGGGCGCTTGAGTTTTAAGCTAATTAGTATCTTAGCAGATGTGATCATTAGTTTTTTTATTATAAAATAAATTTTATATACCAAGGAAATGTTTCTATACAGAATAAAAAATATTGAACTAGGCATCACCAAATCAGTAGAGCATGATCACATATATAAAGTACTTATCTCAAACAAAAACTAAATCATGATCATAACACAACATTTAAAAAACTACTAGGAAGCAGAAACTATGGATAGTAATTGAGGTGGTCCAATCTTTGTACTAGTCCAGGCCTAATATGCCCCTTGCAGAACACTTTACGGAGTGATATATCTAATTAGTAAAGTAGGGTCCCTTGCCTTCAATGGGAACTTTTATTCTTCCTTTCAATCCATATGTGATAAACACGGGCAGCCAACACCATTCTATAAATTGTTGTCTTATTGTTTCTTCTCTTATCATGGTCAATGGCCCATTGTAGTTCTTGATTCCAATCCATGGGATATTTTTGGATACCTAGGCACTTAAGTATTCCCAATTAAATAATTTTTTAACATGTGCAATACTTTACGCTTCAGCTACTTCCTAAGTTTATAATATAGAGTGTAGAAAATGCTATAATACTTTATTGGAATAGTCATAACATTTTACTCAAAAATTGGATTGATGCGAAATTGGTGGTGTTGGAAAGTAGATTCAAATACCTTTAATTGAATAGGTTATGGCTCACGTAACTCTTTATATTCTAAGAGATAGGGTCGTTTGAAGTTGACCCAAGTAGAATCTTACATCAAAACTTAATCCATAAGGAAACTTCAAGAACACTTATCAAGAACTCATCAAGAACTTAAATCCTTAAATTTCAAGAACTAAATTACAATGAATAAATCATGATTGGCGTGTAGGTGGATGAACCCAACATTATGGAAGCTTACATACCTCTTAGGAATCAAACCCATGGCGAAAATCCGTAACAACTCTCAAGAATCTCAACGAACACCTTGATCCTTTCCTCTTTTTTCCTCTTCTCTTCTTTTCTCTTCTTGAACTCTCAACTAAAACCCTAGGCGTATACTAAGATTATAAAACTGAACCTAATAGGATTAGACCCTCAAAACCTTACTAAAAATGAATTAAATCTGATTTGGTAAGGAAAAGACCAAAATACCCCATACTATTTTTGGGTAACTTTCTTTTACTGGACAACCTAACTTCAAAAAGGCATATCTCACTCATCCGAACTCGAAACTTAGCAAACTTGGTGGCGTTGGAAAGATAATTCAAAGACCTTTCATTAGATATCTGTATGCCACCTAACTCATCATGTACTAAGAGTTATGGTCATTTGAAGTTGACCCAAAACTCATAACTTAAGCATAACTTGCAAAATTTTAGATTTTTCTATTTCCAATTTAGTTCTTTTTGGAACTCAACGTGCGACATCTAGTGATTTTAACACTTAGGAAATTTTTAATTTCTTGGTAAAATCTCACTCACTACGAAGAACGGTTCGAGTCTTAGTTCGAAAATTTTATGGGTAACTAAGTAGAGATAATGAGAAGATTTCCTCCTTATTGCAAAATTTATACTCTTAGGCCATGGGTTTAGAATATCAACACTCTAGAGCTGTAATTTTAATCCTTTTTTGTCTCTTGATCCTTGCTTCTGGTGTATCTAATTACTTAGTGATGGTTAGGTCTAGTTTTTCGTAATTCTTGATACCATATTTTGTACTATTAAGGAAATCCAGTATTATATAGAATCATCATTTATTTTCAAAAATATACACTCTGTTTGAGATAGATAAAAAAAAAGTAAGACACGTAAATTGGAATGAATAAGTACCATTCCGATGAGGAAAATGTATTAAAGTTCACTGTGCTAAATAAATCAATCAAATTTCCATGTTTTTACTCTTTAATTTACTCCTAAATTCTATGCTAGCTTTCATGCTTACTAGAAAGAAGGTGTCATGTATTTCCCTAGCAATCTAAGAAAAGTTAATATTCTTATACCTTAACTTATAAGCTTTCTTTAGTTAATATGATTTACAATAATAGGATCATAGCTTGGTGAACAATACGTCTAGATATGATTGAGATTAATTGATTGACTAATTAATATATAGACTGATTTTTATTTCACATGCCTACCATATGTATATGCTTGGGAATCTAATACTTGGATATGGACGAAAATGCAACTTCTTAAGTTTTTAGTTAGTGATAAAAAGTTACATGCTTAGACTTGGTTTCTACTTTTGAGATATTTTATTATCCATGATACTATATGTCAATCTATTAATCATATTCTTTTGTTTTTATTCTTTGGACAATTGTTATTGTTAAAGTTGATATTACTTCATAGAATTCTCTTAGAGGCATGTTACTTTGCAAAAATCAAATTCAATTAGTACATCATAAGATGATGTGGTTTAGTCAATATCATGAGGCCAATAGAAAATTAGATGGAATGCTTATCTTATTGAAGGAGGATTAAGAATAATTTTCCTAATATATAGAATCATGAGTAGTTCTAAGCAAATCTACTCAGTGAATTAATTATGAGTAAAAGATTGACTAGTGAGTTTAGTAGCATAAATGATTCATATGGTTTGTAAAGATGTTGTATCCTAGTCTTGAACTAAAATAGAGAGTTTTACTGCAGCAAGTACTTTATAGATTTTGTAAAATGTAGACTTCAGATAGAATTGAAACTTGAATGCTCGAATTCACGGGTTGAAAACTAGTAAACCAGCTGTTAGTATGTGGAGTGACACAAGATCTTCAACAAATACAATAAAACCTCATTAAATTTTTACTCGATTAATCAATAACCTTTTTAAGATAATATTTTTCTCCGGTCTCAACTTGCGCCAATGGAAAAAAATCACTCATTCGATAAGATAATAAGATAATAAGATAATATATTTTATGATGACCCCTACATAAATATATGGTCCCATTAATTTTATAAATTAATAATTCGTTAAAAATACAAATATATCCAAGACAATTTAGTGAAACATGATTCTATTGTGTTCTATTATTTTGTTAAAATTTAAATCTTGTTGAAGCTCATCGCTAACTTTCTTATTGCATCCAAAAGTTTCGGTGTTGTCTTTTTGAACTACACCATAAAATTGTGAAGAGTTATAAATGTAACAAGTGTTGCCTCACCGTAACTTGTTCCAAAGGTATTGTATCATCTTCTACTTTACCATCAACATTATTTTTTTCAATGGTATCCACAATTTCTTCTAAGCTCTAGACCTATGAACATGTATCATTTTCACCCGTCCAACAGGTTATTAACATCCATTTTATTGTGCTAACCGAGATCATTAATCATGATCCCAAGTTCATGAATGACGTTTTCACAGGTGGATTCATTTAAATTCTCTGAGATTTCATCCCCAAACAAATTTTGTGGTGTCGAAACACTTTTTAAATTAATAAATATTAATTTATTGATAAAATAGTATCTCTAGAAAATAATAGTATTTCATGGTCCCATCTTTATTAATTTTGTGAGGTTTTACTGAATATAGATTCCTCCAGCTAACATTTTCTCGGAGCTATATTGCATCCATGAAGACAAATTTAAAAATTAAAGCTTCGAAAAATGAAGAATCTAGTCGTTTGGTAGGCAGGATCGTCTCGACCATTAGGCCACTAAAGCAATCGTTTAGGGTCCCAAATGGAATGGTGTTTATTTAATTGTAATATTTCTTTTATGTGACTGCCTATTAATTTGCTGACTTATTTATATCATGATAATTATCATGAACCCACGTTACTATTTTTACATTTACCTTTTTTATTCCCCTTTCTATTTTTATTCTCTCGTTATATTAAAGTTTACTAAATGGTCAAAATTTTAGCATTTTGCAAAATCTATTGTTGTGTGTTAATAAAAAAATCAAATTTGGTTTTTTTTGTATATTTCTAAAATTTCAAGTACTGCAACAAATCACTACTATTTTAATATCATTATATCAACGCCACTATTTCAATATCATTATATAAACTTTTAAATATTCTGAGCCACGTTTATTATTCTAAAACTTTATATTATATTATATTTTTTCATTTAAAACTTCCATTGTTTACATTCTTACTTCATAAAGTTTACGCACATCCTACCTTCTCGAGACTCCACTTGTAGGATTACATTGAGTACTGTGAAACTCCACTAAATTAATACTCGATAAATTAATAATCTCTTTAAGATAATATTTTTCTATGGTTTCGACTTGGGCCAATGGAAATAATCACTCATTTTAATAAGATAATAACATAATATATTTTCAGAAGATCCCTATATAAATATATGGTCACAGTAATATTATAAATTACGAATTCTTTGAAAGACAAATATATGTAAGACAATTTAGTAAAATATGATTCTATTATTTTTTGATAAAAATTCAAATCTAGTTGAAAATCATCTCTAAGTTCTTTTATTGCATCCAAAAGTTTCGGTGTTGCCACAACTACAAATCTTTTTGAGTGCATGTGGAATGATCTCTTTTGTATTCACATAATACTTTACGTATTTGATATCATTGGTAATTTTGTGACACCTTTTAAATGAGAAGTCATTTATGGATATGGTTTCAAATTTTTTTATGTTGCTTATATATTTTATTCTCTCACTGTCGTACATCGAATATTTCTAGTAATTTTACAATGAATAATATTTGATTATTAAGAAACAATGAACACTATGTATAATAAATTTATTTTTACAATGAATCATTGAATTCGTGAATTTATTTTTACAATGAATCATACATATACATTGTACTTTATGAATTTATTATTTATACATATTCAATAAATATGATACATAAGTTAGTAAGATCCAATGATTTTAATGTATTCACTGTACTTTAAATATAATAAATTTATTTTTTATTTAAATTAAATAAATATGATACATAAATTAGTAAAATATAATGATTTTGATGTAATCAAAATTAACCTTCCTTGAATTTCAAAACACTCTTTAAAATTAATAAATATTAATTTACCAATTAAATAATATTTCTATAAAATAATAAAATTTTATGGTCCCGCTTATATTAATTTAGTGAGGGTTTACTGTATGTTTTAGTTATTCAATTTATATATGATTACTTAAAAAAATATAAGACTTCTCTATGAATTTGGCTTTAGACCCCTAAACTTGTTGAGACGGTCATGTTATGATACGTAATCTTGTCAAAAAGTCAAGAGAAGGTTTTGAGCTGAAAATTTTAGCAGCTAAATGTCCATCTGGGTAATGTGGAGATTTGATCTTTCATTTTGTTTTGGCTCTTATTTTTTTTCCAATAATATTTAACTTGTGTAGTAAATTGTCAATCCTGCCTAATATGACTAATAATTGCTTACTTACAAATCCAGAAGGCATAGTGAAGTTTATATACATCAACGCTAATTGAAACCTCTTTTTTTACACTAAGATATAAATTGGATAAGCTACCGGTGATAATGATGATGGTAATGATTTTTTTTATATAGATTGTCTCGACACTGCAGACTTGACTTTGTTAATTTTTTACATTAAGATATTAGTAATGCTTGTATTAGTTAAAGTTGCATTAATTATACATGTATTATTTTTATGTATTGTTTGATTTGGTGTATGAAAAATAGCAATGTATTACATAAAAATATTTATTTACAAAGATCTTCACAAATATAGTGCAAAAGATGTAAAATGGATTTTGAGGAGTAATTGAGTCTTTAATCATGCTAATACATGCATTAAATTCTCTTGCATTTATAAAATCTATAAATTCATGATATTAATTAGTAATACACAATAGAGTGTATAACTAGTGCAAGTTATACGTAGCATAAAAAATTTAGCAAACAAGGTATTGTTAATACACAAAACTAATACATGTATTATTTTTTACACTGTACCAAACGACCCTTAAGTATAGAAAATAAAAAGGTGTGAATTATGGATAATTACTCCTTATAAATTGACATGTGAAAAGTCTTTGTCGTAGTAAATTTATCCGCACTGCGTTCTATTATGAAAACCTTATTAGATTTATGATTTAATATTTTTATACCCCAAAATTACGAATACTCACTAATTATATTTTAAGAAATCTGTATTTTTATTTAGTTTTTTCTTTTATAAAATAAAAAACTAAACAAATAAGTTAATAGATTCAACCCATATGTATTTTGTAAAATTTAAAAATTAAATTAACAATTAAAACATCATCAAATTTTCAAACATAACTATAATTGATTCTAAATAGAGTGTATTATTAATGCTTGTATTAGTTATGCTTGAATTAATTATACATAGAATATTTTTTATGCATAGTTTAATTTGGTGTATTAAAAAATATGTATGTATAAAAATATTTATGTACAAAAGCATATTCCACAATTATGGTTGAAAAGATGTAAAGTTGCATTTGAGGGGTAATTAGGTCTTTATTCATGCTAATGCATGTATTAAACCTTTTGCATTACTAATACCTAGAAATTCATGGTATTAGTAGTACTCCTCAATACACAATGTGTGTAACTATTGCTTGCATTAGTTATACATATATATCATTAAAAACAAATATCAAACAAGGTATTACTAATACACAAAACTAATGCAAACATTATTTTTATTAATACATTCTACCACACGACCTCCAAGTATATTAAAGTGTGTGATAAATGTATATCCACGAACAAAATTTGTATCATATGTTTAATACATTGTTATCTATAAAATATATTAAAATTGTATTATAAATCTATTACAAGTGTCCAGTGAAAAAATATGTTATTGCAATAAAATATAAAAAAATTCTTAATAGAAAACATCTATGTAAGTTTTCCTTTATAATATGCAAATAATATTAATATCTGAATACACTGTTACTTAAAAGTTAACTTAAAAACAAACTATAAATTATTTTTAAAATTCAAAAAATAACGCAAAATTGATTTTAAATTTTGATCGGTCAATATAAATTTTCAAAAATGAATCAATACCTTTGTCCCAATTTATGTGACACTTTTCATTTTTTGAGAGTCAAACAATTTAAGTTGGGACAAAGGACAAATATACTCTCGAACTATCATAAATGATATGCAGATACCCTTCTGTTATGCAGTAAAGGAGCTAAGACAGTGGTAGCTACAGTAAACTGTTAGAATAGTTAGTTATAAGTCTATTAGGAAAGTTGTTACAGGTTAGTTATTATTAATCATAGTTGATTTAAAGTAACTAGCCTAGTTAGATATTACCAAACTGCAATGTACTATATATAGAGTTGATACTCATTTGTAAATGTATGAATGACTCTATGAGTTCAATATAGTTTCACATAGTTTTCTCTCAGAATCTCCATTATTGATTCTTCACTGCTGAAACTAACATGGTATCAGAGCTCAAGGTGACATTCTAAGTATCTCTATTTTCAGTGTAGTATAAGGCTCAAAGAAGAGTAGTTGCATTGTCATAGAAACAACGAATATCACAGTTCATTCAGATCTCTACAATGGTGGAAGTTACTGCTGCCATTAATTCAGTTGCAGGTTCTTCCTCAGGGATCGGTGGAGTTCACTTAGTCATAGATGTTCATCATCCTCTTCATCTGCAAGCTTGTGACAATCCAGGTAGTTCCTTAGTCTCAATCCAACTCACAGGATCTGAAAACTACTCTCTATAGAGCAGATCTATGAAAATTGGTCTTCTAGGTAAAGGAAAGTTAGGATTCATTACTGGTCAATGTTCTAAGGATAAATTCACCACTGCTATGCATGACTTGTGGGAAAATTGTAATGCCATAGTTCTATTATGGATTTTGATTTCTGTTAGTAGGGAGTTATTAAGTGGTATAGTCTATGCTAGTAGTGCTCAACAAGTATGGACTGATTTGAAGGAAAGGTTTGATAAGGTAGGTGGATCTAGGATATTCTACCTGCACGAAGAGATTGCTACACTCAGTCAGGGACTATTATCTATTTCCAGTTATTTCTCTAGACTTAAGGAGTTGTGGATGGAGTTTGACTCCCTTATGCCCTATCCTGGAAGTGCGTGTGAGGTGTTTAAGACCTATGCAACACATTTCATATACCAACTAGGGATGCAATTTCTCTTAGGACTAATGAGTCTTACAATCAGTGTAGAAGTCAGATCATGATGTTGAATCCTGCTCTATAGGTTAACAAGGCTTACTCTCTAGTTTTGGTCGAGGAGAGTTAGAGGATCCTTGGAAAATCCTATGATATAGGTAGTGATAGTTTTAGTCTGGTGAATGAGGTTATGACATTGTTCAGTAAAAACAAGGGTGTTATGCCTAGATCAAGTTTCAATCCCTACTCTGGATCTAACCCTCCTTCAAAGGATGGTCCTAGATCTTCTCAGAAATCATCCACACATAGTCATCTATATTGTGACTACTGTAACTAGAAAGGTCATGTGAGATCTACTTGTTACAAACTTCGTGGCTACCCTGTTGATTGGAAGGGAAAGAGAAGAACAACCAGTGGACTTTTTCCTGGAGCCAATTTTGCAGGGACTTCTACTGGTAATAGTCATCTGACGCAATATTCAACTCAGTCTGCTCAAGGGCCTAACAACAACTCACATGGAAGCACTCATTTCAGACCAACTGGTGGTGGTTTCCTTTCTACTACTTCTTTTCATGCCCCTATGTCTAAACACTATGATCCATAGATTTAGAAACATCCTAATTTCTCTCCACAACAATACCAGCAGTTTCTGAACATGTTAGATCAAGATAATGAGAAGGCAAAGCCAAAGGCCAACTATGATAACATGCTAGAATCAGGTATGAATCATTGTTCCTCTAAGATTACTGAGGCTGGTATATGGATTATTGACTCTTGAGCTTCTCAACATATGGTTCATAACATGACTCTGATGAATCAACACTCTTCATTACATAATGCCTCATGTAATAAGGTTCATTTTCCCAATGGTTCACTTGCTCATGTAGATTACATTGGTTCTTCTAAGGTCCTTGGAGGAACAGAGATTTATAATGTTCTGCATATTCCTACATTTCAACATAATTTGTTGTCAGTTTCTAAACTGACTAACGAGCAAAATTATCGTGTCCTCTTCTATCCTAACTTTTGTGCCATTCAAGACCTCTCAAGTGGGACTATGAGGGGAATGGTAGACTAGAGAATGATCTATATGTTGTGAATGTTGATTGCTTGCTGAATAAGTCTCCTGCAGTATTCATGTGGCTCATACTGCCTCTACTCAGTCTTGTAATGTAGATATGTCTCTTTGGCATAAGAGATTAGGCCATGTACCTGTATCTACTATTAGAAACCTTAAATGTTTCAAGTCTATCTCTTCTAGCTATACCTCTATTTATATTGTATGTCCTTTGGGTAAACAGTCCAGACGGTCATTTCCTTTGAGTAATTCTACTACTACTGCTTGCTTTGACCTTCTACATGCTGATGTATGGGTTCCTTATCGAGTACCTACTCATGATTATAAGAGATACTTTCTTACTTTAGTTGATGACTTTTCCAGATAAACATGGTTAATCTTACTTAATTCTAAGGCTGAGGTTATAGTAGCTTTTACCAATTTCTTTGCCATGGTTAGGAATATTGTTTCCACCACTATTAAAGTACTCAGAATTGACAATGGATGTTAGTTTTTCAACTCACAAGTCACTTCTCTGCTACACACACTAGGCATTCTTCCTCAAGGTTCATGTACTTATACCCCTTGGCAGAATGGGGTTGTTGAAAGAAAACACAGACATATTCTAGATATGGCTAGGTCACTAAGGTTTTAGGCCAGTCTACCTCTCAGATTCTAGGGTGAATGTGTCACCACTAGTGTCTACTTAATTAATAAGCTTCCCTCTACTATGCTTCAGGGCAAGACTCCTCATGATTTACTATATCATATTCCCCGTGTTTTGATCATTTAAGAGTGTTTGGTTGTCTTGTGTTTGCCACTAAGGTGCGAGGTGTTGACAAATTTGGATCCAGAGCAATTCATGCCGTGTTACTTGGTTACACTACTCTATAGAAGGGGTACAAGTTGTATGCTTTGACTACTAAGGATTTTTTTGTTAGTAGGTATGTTGTGTTTAAGGAGGAGGTTTTTCCCTTCAAACACATGAGTTCTTCTTGTTCCTCTTTATTCCCTATACTATAGTTCCTAGATGAGCCTACATAGGTACTTACTGATGAGGCAGGTGGTGTTGTTACCCAAGTTGACGTTGATTCAGCTAAGGGTTCTTCAGTTGATACTCATACTACTCAGAATCTTTCTCCTATTGTTGAGGAAGTGTTGGTTAAGCCCTCTAACTCCTCAGGTGTTGTTCCTGCTATTGTTAGTGACAGTAGACCTTTGAGGAGATCTTCTATGACTACAAAACCTCCTATTTGGCTTCATGATTTTTACACTTCTAAACCTAACTCCAGTTGTCTGTACCAGTGTCCAATCTTGTCTCCTAACTAATCTCACTGCTTCATATGGTGTTGTTTTAGCCTCTTATGCTACTATTTCTGAGCCTAGTACTTTCTTGAGGCTTCTTCACAACCACAGTGGGTGGAGGCTATGAAGGTAGAGATTACTGCCTTAGAGGATAAACACACTTGGAGCCTTACTAAGTTACCACCTAGTAAACAATCCATTGACTGTAAATGGGTGTTTAAGGTCAAGTATTTAGCTTCAGGGGTTGTTGAGAGGTACAAAGCCTGATTAGTTGCCAAGGAATTTAATAAAAAAGAAGGTCTGGACTACACTGAAACTTTCTCTCATGTAGCTATGATGGTTACTATCAGGTCAGTTTTGGCTATCGTTGCTGCCAAACATTGGTTTGTTTTTCAGATGGATGTGCACAATGTCTTCTTATAGGGTCATCTTGTTGAAAATGTTTATATGGTTGTGCCTTCTAGTTTTTGCAGACAGGATGGGTCTAACATTGTCTTCAAATTACACAAGTCTCTTTATGGACTCAAATAGGCACCTAGACAATGGAACTTGAAGTTGACTGAAGCATTAGTTCAGATAGGGTTTGTTCAAAGTCACTATGACTACTCTTTGTTCACTAAGAATGTTTGTGTAGAGCTGGTAATAGTCCTTGTATATGTTGATGATCTACTTTTAACTGGCAGTTGTACTACCCTGATTGACAAGACTAGAAATGATCTAAAACTCAAGTTTAAGATGAAAGACTTGGGTGAGATGAAGTTTTTTCTTGGCATTGAGTTTGCTAGGTGCAATGAGGGGTATGTAATGAATCAACTCAAATATGCAGTGGAACTCATTTCTGAGATGGGATTAAGTGGTGCAAGACTAGTATATACACCACCAGATCCTAATGTAAGATTAACATCTATTCAATATGACAGACACACATAAGGTTTAGAAGCTGCTATTATAGATAGAACTTTTGAGATCATTAGAATGTATCAAAGGCTAGTAGGGAGGCTATTATACCTAACCATGACCAGGGTAGACATCTCTTTTGCAGTTCAGGTTCTAAGTCAATTTATGCATGCCCCAGAAGAGTCTCTCATGGAAGCAACACATTGGGTGGTTAAGTACATTAAGGCATCTCCTGGATTAGGTCTGTTCATGCCTGCACAAAGTTCAGAATTCCGAATCAGTAATACAGATTCTGAGAGAAAACTGTGTGAAACTATATTGAACTTATAGAGTCATTCATACATTTACAAATGAGTATCTACTTTATATATAGTACATTGAATTTTGGTATTATCTAACTAGGTTAGCTACTTTAACAAAACTATGATTATTAATAACTAAGTTGTAACAACTTTCCTAATAGGATTATAACTAACTATTCTAATAATTTACTGCAGCTACCACTGTCTTAGCTCTTTTACTACATAACACCCCTCCTCAAGTTGTTGCCTAAAATAGGTCTCTTACTCCCAGCTTGGACATTAAGAATAGATGTGAAGCTTTCCATAACCCTTTTGAAAGCAAATATGCCAGTTGGTATTTTGTTGAAACATGATGAGACTTAATCATTTTGTGTAGTAGCTTTTGTCTGACGAAGTGGCAATCAATCTCAAAGTGTTTAGCTCTTTCATGGAAGATACAATTGAATGCAATCTGAATTGTAGCCTTGCTGTCACAATGTAGATTCACTAGTTGCTTGATATTTATCCCCAATTCCTTAAACAAACTAGTAAGCCAAGTGATCTTTTCTACAACTGAAGCCATGCTTCTGAATTTAGCTTCAGCAGAGCTTCTAGCCACTGTCTCTTGTTTATTTGATTTCCAGGAAATGAGTGTGATATACCGTGAGTTTACGGTATTTCTAATACATTTCACTAACAAGTTGTGTGTGTCTAGGGCCTTTTTGTAGTGGTTTTTATATGTTTTTATTGTATTTTGCAGGAAAGATGTTCAGGCGCGATAATAAAGAGACAGCTGAAAG